>CAXAMN010005002.1:22892-35820 GCA_963970005.1 Durusdinium trenchii | reverse complement strand
CAACCGGATCAACCGCCGGTTGAACCGGCCAACCGGGAAACCGCCGGTTGATCCGGCCAACCGAGAAACCGCCGGCTGAACCGGAGGTTTCCCGGTTGCCCGGTTCAACCGACCAACCGGGCAACCGGGACAACCGGCAACCGGACACATCCGGTTGAACCGACTCGTCTCGGTTAGTCGGCCGGCCGGATACTCCAGATCGGACGGTTGAGTCTGGTGGACCCAGTCACTATAGGCAGTGGACTTCTGGGATGCCTGGGTCACATGAACCGATTTTTTGGGGATGTCAAACCTATATTGGAGGTATTCACTCACAGCCCAAAGATCAGAACATGAGAGCAAGCAAGAGCAAGGGAGTTGTTGAGTGGGCAAACATAAATGCCCCCTCAAGACTGGTGAACTAGGACATCCTAGGCCCTTCTCCTATCGCCTTCACGGGGTGAATTTTGGTTGGCTCTTTTGGCGGACCTGTCCGGCTTTCATCATGCTAGAATTCCTGGATGTGCTTCCGGGAACTTCCCGAATCACTGCGCTACCTGGTCCTACTCCTACACCACAATGTGACAAGACTGAGCTGAGATTTCTAGATCTTCCATCGCTGGGCTGTTTGGGTGCCAGCGACAGCATGCCACAGCCACTTGTTGTTCTTACTTTTAGTGGGTATCCGCTAGAAAGAAAACACGGCCAAAATGGAATGTTGGGTGAAGGTTACATTATGAACACCTCCGAAAGGTTACGCACCCAGTTGTCGCTTGAAACGGGCAATTGGGTGAGTCACAGTGGCTGGTGGTCACCCGTATGCAGCCACCAGTGTATCCCTCGTATGCAGCTAGTTCACCACAGATTGTTTAGTTTTTGTATGTTTTGCTTTCTTGTTATCGATGTATGCGGCAGGTCATTGAATTGCATTTGCTGTGTAGAAGGATGAACCCTCCGGAAATACCTCAAGCTGTATGAAGCTGAAAAGGTGTGAGAACGAATTCTCCAAAGCAAACACTGCCTTTGTCAAGAATGCGCCCATCCTGGAATCCTCGATTTTGCCACGGGGAGACGTCGGGGGAGACGGAGACGGCGGGCGACTGTATCATCCGGCGCTAAGGAAGCAACTCAGTGGCTTCTCACGGGCTGGGAGCTCCAGATCGTACCTTGAGCTGATAGGTGGGGTTGTTGGATGGCCCAACTGCTTTTTGAAGAATGCAGTGTGCTCAAGTAACAACCCCGTTTTTTGATTCTTGTGTTCAGGGATCCCAGTCAGGTCTATAGTTTTAATATATTTAATGTGTATACATATATATATATACATGTTTCAACGAGTTAGGGGTGCTGTCCCACAGGCGATTGTGGGACAACATCAGCAGGAAAACCAGCTTGGTTGAATCAGGACCTGCTCAGCTGATCGGTTTGTTTTGAATCTTTCCAAGGATGATTCATCCTCTTCTGTTTGTTTTTCTATTTTTATTTTTAAGTTTTTTAGTTTTCTATGTTTGTTTCCCATCGGGATCCAGTCGTACCTTCTCAGAAGGTACGACTGGACCCTCCTGGCACCTACACAACAGTGTCTCCCTTCTCACCTGCTGAGGTTCAGAAGGTACCTGGATCCCTAAACCCCTTGTGATCGACCAGGTGACCGGTGTTTCTCGGCCGGACCAGCGACGCTCGACACTCGAAGTGAGGTTGCGCGTGGGCCGCTCCTTTGCCCGCTCCTCGACCTCGGGATGGCTGGGACAGGCAGGGTCCAAAGCGCTTTGGTGTGTTCGACGTGTTCTGATTTGCGATATGACCGGCAAAAAGCGTTCAGACATGTTCACACAATATGGATCATATGGGGAACATCTGGCGAACGCTCCACCCTTTTTAGCGTTCTTTTTGCCTTTGTCACCCCTACCAGCTTGGCCAACTGTGGAGCCATCTGGCTGCTGACCCAAAAAAATCATCCAGAATGGTTTTACTCATTTGGTGGAGGTTTGATCAAGCTCAGAACCGTCTACCACTCCATCTGCCCAAAAGCAGAAAAATCCATCCGGGTCCGTCGCGGCTCGGGCTCGGGCTCGCGGCCATGCGCGCATGGCCGCGTCGGGACCGGAGGGTTGGACGGCCCGTCGGCCCGTCGGCCCGTTGTCCGGGTCGCTGGAGGGACAAGTCCCAAGTTGGGCCATGACGTAGTTGGCCAATTGTCACCTGATGGATCAAGGGTCTACTTTAGGTGGTCATGGATATATGAAACGCGCATTGATATGGACATGACTCCAAAAAATAGATCGCCATTGGCCACAGATGAGAATGAGAGCCACGAGGAGGAAAACCAAAGCGTACCCTCATGAGCCCTATGGCTTCCTGAGTGACAATCATCAACCACAGCGTGGTCATGATCACGGTGAGGTCACTGTTTGCAAACACTTGAAGGACAGACACGCTCAAATTCGCTAAAGCTTCAGTATTGAGCCATTGCAACATGTTCAGATGTGCTTTTCGTTGGCCATCCGCCACTGGGGAGGGGGATGGCCCCTGCGATAAACAAACTCCTAGAAACCCAGGGTGACACACACGCACACACTCTGACATTCTGACATTGGTTTCAGTTAACTCAATTCCCAGGAAAAAAGGCGATGGAACCGAAAGGTGAAAGGGTCGGAGTACTTGAAGATGTTTCAAAAATGTTTTTTGCACATCTGCAGTGCAAGAACGCGCGGCAGCTGAAAGCGACGGAAAGGAAAATCTGGTGAAGGAAACCTGTTTTGTGGGAAAGTAGCATGGACAACCACCATGAATCAAATTGAAAGTGGAAAAGCTTGAGCAACAGTTCGGTGCAGGTACGTCGGCAAGCGTCCTTGCCGATATCAGCACAACCTGAAGAGCCTCTTTGTTAGATGCCCTCTCTTCAGGTGTGGGGCATCCCCCTGCGACTTGAAAGTTGAGGAAAAACAGAAAGTCTTATAGTTACAGAGGTTGACACACACACACAGAACGCCGATATCGGCGCTCTGGAGGAACTTATATACAATACTAATCACCTAAAAAGCCTTAGAAAGAAAGAAAAGAAAGACAGAAAGGAAAACGCAAAGGAAAGAGAGACAGATAGGTGTAGTGACAAGGCCCACTAGTTACGAAACCTGCTAGTTACTGAGGACTTAGCCGCATGAATTAAATGCACTAGTTAAGTTAGCGAGCGGGACATACGTCTTAAACCGCCCGGGTAGCTAGGAGTAGAAAAGGAGAAACAGAAGGAAAGGTACCGACACACAAGCGTGTCGAGTACCATTTCCTTCTGTTACCCTAGATAGCGGGTGGGATAAAAGTACGGATTAGGGTGCAAGGTGGGTGTGTGTGTGTGCGGAAGTGCATGCATGGAAGTGAGTCGCATTTTGGTGGTTGGAGTTTCCGTGAAGCCCGGCGGCATAGGTGGCAGTTAATACAGTGGTGAAACAAAGTCCGTGAAGAGAATCCAAGGTATGGTGGAAGCGGTGAAATCAGTTACACGAATTCCGGAATGAAAACGGCGCCTCCTTGCGGAGGATCACACCCAGCACCCAAGTGGGACGACTGAGCGAGTCACACTCTGACATTGGTTTTCAGTTAACTCAATTCCCAGGAAAAAAGGCGATGGAACCGAAAGGTGAAAGGGTCGGAGTACTTGAAGATGTTTCAAAAATGTTTTTTGCACATCTGCAGTGCAAGAACGCGCGGCAGCTGAAAGCGACGGAAAGGAAAATCTGGTGAAGGAAACCTGTTTTGTGGGAAAGTAGCATGGACAACCACCATGAATCAAATTGAAAGTGGAAAAGCTTGAGCAACAGTTCGGTGCAGGTACGTCGGCAAGCGTCCTTGCCGATATCAGCACAACCTGAAGAGCCTCTTTGTTAGATGCCCTCTCTTCAGGTGTGGGGCATCCCCCTGCGACTTGAAAGTTGAGGAAAAAACAGAAAGTCTTATAGTTACAGAGGTTGACACACACACACCGCATCCAAAAGCTTCAAGCCCTTCAGCTTCGCCGAGCTGGGCACCTGGCCTCTTCCGCCGTTCCCCGGCGCCAGACGGACGATGCGACGTCTGGGATCATGGCCGCCGCTGGGCGATGCCGACGCAGTCGGGCGCTGTGCGTAGTCTGGAAGTCGGAACGAAATACTTGGGATGATTGACAACCCACTGACTAAGAATGTATCAAGCGAGTTGAAAGCACCAACCAGCATGTGGCACGGCCCAGCCAAAAAATATATCTATACTGTATATATATATATATATAAAGAAACAAACGAACAAACAAACAAACACACCTGCGGATGATTTCCAGTTACTCCCTTCTGGGGCCATGCAAGTTTGTTCGGGGAAAGTGTGAATGCTTGCAACTCGCACATTCTAATTACCTGAATGCTTCTCATAATGAATGGCATGTTTCAGGTGGTTACTCGGATCGCACGTCACTTGATGTGGAGGGATCCGTGTCTACGTGACTGGTCCAAGGGAGCTGACTGTTTGGAGGCTCGTCCATTTTGTATGCAACTGGGCCAAGAGGTTGCTTTGTGTGAAATGCCGGGCCAAAGCACATGATAGTGATAGGTCATCTCAGCAAGTCTTGTTCTGGCCTGGTCGTCGCTCATGCGTTTTTTTTTGGGTGTGTGTGACGAAAAACATGAAATGAACCAGGCCTGTAAGGGACAAACCTCCCACATCACGCGATGTAGTCTGAGGCGAAATCGGCGCGCAGACAAGCCCCATGTTGTTGATGCAATATGATGCAATGGTCCTCTGAGGACTTCGTGAAGCGAGACAGGGCCAAAGCCACGGTCAAGGATCCCAACGAGACTTCCGAGCCGCTGGGGTCCATCACTGGCTGGTGCGATTCGTTTCCGGCGCGACGGCTTTCGGGTCGCCTGGAAGGGCATGGCCCATGAAACAAGGGGGGCCATTCGGAGTTGGGTTCCCGGGAGTTTCCGTTCACCCCTTAGCTATAGATAAAGCAGGGGGTGAGATGAGGTGTCAGTTTTCCAGCAAAGTCCGGGAAGGATTTTGGGTCTCATGTGTTTCTTCGACCTGCAAGTGACTCAGTTTTTGAACAATCTTTTGTATGTGTGCATGGTACCTATATATGACAAGTGCTGCACTTATGAACGGTATGAATGGGAAGAACACCACGAAAAAAAAAAAAAAAAAAAAACAACCCCAACCTTCGTCATGTTTTTCGCGTCATGGCATGGCCAGGCCGGTTGCACAAGAGGTTGTAGCCCAGGGTTGGCCGTCCAGTGTTTCAATAAGTGAGTACCATGTGAGGATCATTCCTCATCCAACAAACCTTGTTGAAGATGTGGCATATTGGGGGCATCATCCGGGACGCCTGTGGCGCTCGGTACTGAACGCGTGTGAGCGCCCAAGCCAGCCATCAGGAAGTACTTGGAGAGGATCCTCTTGAAGAGCAAGATCTACCAAGGTTGGGTTGTTTGGGCAGTCAGGGTGCGCACCTGCAAGGCCAGGATGATATCTCGTTTAGATCCGCAGGGGTAGCGAACATGGCATACTGCAATAGCAAACATGGCTCAGCGATTCTGTCCATCATCAAACCTTGGGGGTCAATTCTGGTGGCAAAAGACTGATTGCAGACATCTCTGGAACCCAGTGCATGTGCTCTAGCCGGAGCAACGATGTTGGATGTGCTCTATCCGCCCGGTGGATGTGGATGGAAGATCTTGCGTTCACGGACATGTGTACCGTCTACCGCTAAACTTGACCAGGTGAGGGGCACAGAATCAAGGTCAATGGCAGCCTGTCTACCAGGAGTCACAAAGGGGTGGTGTTTAGTCCCTAAATGAGTGGATCATGGACACCCCTAACCTCCATTAAGCACCCCTTCTTGATTGCTGGTATACCCTTGTAGTTATGTACGTATTGATTGCCAACACATAAAACAAACTCTACTTGCCCATAGGCTACTGGGCGTGTGATCGCTAGGTGAAGGTTTGCGTCGGATCCTGGGCGTGTTCCAGTATGAGCAGCTGAAGCCTGGCCAGATTGCTACAGACCTTAAGGTTGTGAAGGCTTGGCTCCAAGACGCGCAGACGTAGGAATTACACCCCAGCAGACTCGCATGGAACCTGAGAATTCACCCGTGGAAGACAGAAGACGATTTTCCTTCACAACCCAGCGATTTTCAGGTTCCATGTTAATCTTCCAGGGCGTAAAAATCACAGCCCGGTGGCCTCCACAAAGGCAGACTATCACCAGCCTAGCCGGGCACAGCCTTCGCAGCGTTGCCATGACATGTTTTGGCAAGAATGAGGGTTGCTAATGGTTTTGGTGTGCATAGTCATATTGAACATTGTGACACTATACCACAGACACGCCAAGACGATCTGCAAGATGCCTGGGTCTTTTATTCAATGTCACTGGGCCAGCAGATGGAATATGAAGCGATCTAAGAACAACATGCAGTACTATTGAACCTGCATTCGTTCAGTATTTTTGGACAACCAACTTGGGTTGAGTTTTGTGTGTGGGACGGTCTTGCACTGTTTGCTATGGCCCAGTTGGGGCATCGCGGCGGCTTTGCGTTCAACTCAGCGAAGGTTACGGTTATATATCACGAAAGGTAGCTTGAGCTACCTGAGTTCTCCTTGCTTTAGCAAAAATGTATTACAATCAGGAGTTGGGATTGTGCATTGAATTTGGTCCTGTAAGAGTTGATTCTGTTCGTCGGGGGGGGGGGCCCCCCCCCCCCCCCGCCAAAACCCCCCCCCGCCGGTTCACGCCGTCGTGGACTTCTACCAGGGTTACTTGTGATTGCCTGCTACCTTTCGTTCACCCCCTCCTCTCTCAAGTGTATAGGCAGACGTGTCGGCCAGAATCAGGAGTCAGACTGGGTGTTATTGAAGATTGTTGCAGAATTCCCTAACCAGACACTAAACCGTTCTATCCCGCTTCCTTCCCGCGTCATTTATATCCCGCGTCTTGCGAGGAATGCGATGATGATGGCCAACGTCGTTGCGGAGTGCAAGGACCAATTCATTCCTAGGCCCTCCCAGCAGGCTCTGCCCTTGAGCCTCACCATCATATGGCCCAATGCCAGCAAGATGGTGAGAAGATTTTGGGGCGGGTGTGCAGTTCGTGCGAGTGATACCCCAGTCCCACTTGCCACTTCCAGTATTGGAAGATCTTCCAGTGATAGTGATAATCCATGATAATCCAACAACATTCATCAGAAATCATTGCAACTGTTGGGGACCCGGATCCATTGGACCCACCATTCAGACCAATTCGGGCTCCAAGCAGTTCGGCTGAATCAGACCTTGACCGTCCAGGTGCCAGACCTGGAAGCACGTCTTCACCGCCCGCGCGCGCGCCGGCAGGAGCGGGGCCTCTTCCCAGGGACGCCCCCAGGGTCCTTCAAGGAGCAATGCAAGACGATCCACCAGCTGACGCTTGGAGAAACCTCGAAGTGGGAAAGACATGTTCAGAATCCTTGAGCGTGAGCTCGTGGGACCGGTTGTGAGCTTGTGCGGTTCTGGCGGTGGGTCTGGGGGGTTTTGCACGTGATGCTGGACAAGGCACATGGCACCCCTGGCACCCCCGGTTCGCACCACTGCACACGAATATGTAGCTTGGCCCTTGTTCAGCTGCAAATAGTTCTGGGTTCATGTCCCTTGCGGCTTCCATGGTTTTTGGAGTCGGCTGATGCATCTCAAACCGGTATGGAGGGGTCGCCGATGCTGGTGGATCCCGGAGTCCAGGGCGAAGCCACCGCGACCACCGGCTACACGTTGGCGTGCCACGTGCTGCGACCCTCCCTGGAAGACCCAGCACGCACCCATCAAAAGCCTAGCCGCCTAGCCATGTGGCTTTGGGTGCAGATGTCGGCCCATTATACGAACGGTCAGAGACTCAGGGCCTGGGAGCATCGGCCTAAACTTTGGGAACTGCTCCATAGGAAGCATGCTGTTGCTGGTTTATTTGGCAGTAGAGGGCAAACAGATTTGGTTGGCTTGCGCTGCCCGAGGCCCGCGCGCGCACACACTTGGGAACGGTGCTCCGTAGAGCGTGGGTTCAGGCTATTCGCGGTGAGCATTAGCACTTTAGTGTTACTGCAGTTTAGACCTTGACTAAAGGAAATTGCTGAGTCGGTCGAACAGAAGGTTTCAACATGGGTGAGACGTGAAAGGTTGCTAAAAAAATGTGCAGGTACGTGAGAGTGATCAGCTCTCATTTCCCGTGTGTCAGGTAGCTTAGTTGGACATGGTCCCTGAACGCACGCCATGTCCCCCTGCAACTGTACAATCTAAAAGTCTGCCAGTTAGGATGAAAGGAATGGAATAGGTTAGAGTCCCTTGGAACGGGAGTTGACACACACAAGAAGCCGAAACAGCGCAGAGCAAGGGTGCATATAAGCTCCTTTTTCTGGAGGGCCGCAACGCTGCAGCACAATGTTCTTTGGAGTGACCTTTTGTCACGTATAGCTGTACCAATGCTGGTGATGTAAGTTCTGCCATGTGCGGTGGGTAGGAGTACAGTGTGTGATGCCTGGATTGCAAGCCTGATAAGCGCAAGCGGTAGCTTCCTGCTGATTGTATGTCTCGGATCTGCCAGGGATGGGTGGGGAGTTGGAAGGTGACGGTTCTGGTCTGTGGATTGATGAGAAAGCACAGAAGATGGTCATCAACACTCATTGAGAAAAACACCTGTACCTCAAGCGGGCGCCAACTAATGGAATTTCATCTACTTTGACTACTTTGTGGCCTACTCTGCACCAACATGAGGATTGAATGTGCAAGAGGTCCAACCGACCAAACTGCATCCCCTCCCAAGCAAGAGCTGGAAAAAGGTCACCCCTCCCTGCAGCCTGCTTCCGGGCTGCTCTTGGGGATCTGGCCGCCATGAGGAAGCGTTTGGCGCGGCTCATCCATACAGCAGTGCAGAACTGGCACTTTACCTTCAAGCTCCTTGACGCGAACCGAGTGGCGCTGTAGACAGCTGTAGATGTCGAAGTTGGAAGGTCCGCAGTTCCTGACGGTTTCTGTCAACACCCAACACATTTTGCCACTGGTGGGTTTCGCAGCATGTCAGCTGGAGTCAGACTTTGTGGTAGCTGGAGTCAGAAAGCCAGTCCATGTTGTCCACAAAGGGTCCAGTCAATGAGGAACCCATAGGTTTAGCGCATGTCCACAGGTAGGACCCCCAGCTCTACGAGTCTATCGTTGGATGAGTCGGGCTCAGTGGCACTCCTTCTATCTCAGGCTGCTGAATGCACCGGGCCGGGCCCCTGCTGAACCTCAAGAGGAAAAGCTCCAGCGGGTGCAGGAGTGCCTTAGACCGAAGCTGCAGAATCCACGCATCGTTCGGCCAAGTCACCTCGCACAAGTCACGGCACGGCCACATCTAGCTAGCCAGCAAGGACCAAAATGGGGCAACTGAAGCAGTCCGCGGAGCATTTCTTCGACTGGTTGAATGTTCTTTGAGTACTCGGGCTTGGGGTTTCAGATGGCACCCCTGAGCTGTATTCAACAGGAACGAGACCTGGCTCCCCGCATGTGGCATTGGCCACGCGTAGACAGAAGCACTCACACTCCCATCAGCCTCTTTTTTCCTCCTTTCTCCTCATCTTCATGATAATCATAGAATATCATAGAGCAATTCTAATTAACTGCGCATTTAGGCTACACCAATTAGCCAGCCTTGGCATGCCTCCTTCCATCTCCTTCCTCTCTTCTCACCGCTCCTTCACCCCGTCACCCAGGTTTTGGAGCGAAGGCCTTTGGCGCCCGCAAGACCTGCGCCTGGCCGAGGCCCCGACGTCGATCGCCCTGGATCGCCCCGGCGTCGAGCGCTCGGTCGCGCCCCGTCGTCGGCCGTGCGAGGGCACCGAAGAGCGCGGCGAGCGGCGGCCGCGGTATGACCTGCACTTCGATCTCAAACACCTCCAGGGCCGCTGGTCGACCAGGAGATTTCAGCGGGGGGACAAAGGGACAAGGGCGGAAGGCGGCGCCCTGGGCGACTGGAGCGACAGAAGTGGGGTGAAGGTAAATACAAGGGTTGAGTGACTGGTCACGGTTGAATACATCTTTGTTTGGTGCCACTGGTCATTGCCAAGTTTGCCTGGCTCATTCGCCATGACAAGGGACACTGATACTGTTATAGTTATCCTGAAGCTACCCACTCTAGAGAAGGATGACCAGACGAACGGTGCCACCGAACATGCTGGGAGTCGAACGGTGCCGAACGGATTCGCTTCACCGGGGGCCTTGGTGCAGTGTCTCTCGCTGTCTGGCGGCCGCCTTCCAACAATTCCAGAGTGAACATGGCCTCCAAATAGATTACAGCCCAGAGCACAGCTGTTTGCTTATAGTCGTCCCCAAATAGATAGAAAAACAGATCCCCACTCAAAATGTATTGGAGACCGTTTCTATTTCTGTGGAGATCATTTTCAGCTTTTTGGGGGGTCCAACCGGCTCGTGGGTTCTTTGGCCCGACCAGCTTGTGGTTTGATTTGTGGCCCGAACTCCGTGGGTGAAGCGTGCTTGGCAAAGGGCACTGTTTGACTTGTTGTCCACGTTTCGTTGGATGGGCGGGGGCTCCAAGGCAGGCGGGTCCCCGAAGCCGCCCGAAGCTCAAGTGGCATTCATCTTCTTTTTCTTGGGGGGTGTAGTCCAATCCATTCCCAGAGTTGACACCGAGAGTACGGAGAGCTGGTCGGAGGGTGCTGCCAATCCGAAGCGCAGGAAGCCTGCTGGGACATTGCCCCATCAGCAACATGGGCAACCTTGATGAAAGGAAGGGGCCGTCAGGAAGGGCATTGAAGAGAAGGCACCTGTCTAGCGCGTGTGACTAATTAGATTCAGGTTGAACAGAGGATGATGTTTTTTCCTTCTTGCTCGCACGTGAACACATAGAAACCCCGCTCGGAGCATGTTTTGCAGATGAATTCCGCAGGCACACAATGCACAACATTGGTGCCCAGAGCGTCCTTTAGTCGATGTCAATGTGGCGGAACACGGGTATGATATGGTATGATGTTTGCCCAGTCAGTGCATCACCCGCAAAATCATGTTGATCCTTTTTGTGGGATTGGCTTCCCACCTGAGAAGAGGTTAGCCGCCTCTATTTTTCAATGTAACTGAGGGAGTCGGTGAGGCCAAGGAGCTATTTCTGGCATGCTCACTCCAGACTCTTCCAGCGGGAATGAGTGAGCAAGACCAAAACACCTTTGGCACCCTACTGATGCATGAGGCCTCACATTCTGCAAGCAGAAGAACAATTACAGCCTTAAATTGCAATTCAGGTTCCTTGTGTTTGTGATGTCGAGTTGCGGTCCCGTTGGCTTTTCTTTTTCGTGCTCCGTCCTTGGCTTTTTTTAAGCGGAAAGCTGGTCCTTGGTGGGTGATAGGGCTGATGACCGTGATGTCAACGTGTGCTTTACTGCATGCCTTGGCACCTCTGGCATCTCCCGTTCTACAGAAATACAATAGCAGAGACAAACCATGGAAGAAAAGCGCCCGGCTGGGCCCCGGTTTCGGCAGGTGCAGGACTGGCGGCGGTGAGGACAGCCCTTCTACCGCCCTTCTTCGGCCGGCCTAAGGAAGCTGAAGATGCTCACCCGGCATGGACGACCTGAAGACCCAGCAGGGGATGGACGCTTCCCACCCTTGGAGGATTGGCACTTGGCACATGCACGAGAGGTTGAATCATCTACGCACGTGATGCGTAGGTTGCATGTTAAAGACACTTAGACTTAGAGAGATGAATGCATTTATATACATGTTTTATATACATTAGATACGGTTATCTATTACTGTATGTGATGTGAAATCCTTCAACTGCTTGGGAGTATACTGGTTTTTGTTTGGTAGATATGTCGTTCGGAGTGAACAGGTTTGTTCATGTTTGATCTTTAAATCTTATAGGGTCTCGTGGTTCCTTTATGCCAAGGTGCCCAAATTGCTACTTCGAAGTTGAACGAGTTTCATCGAATTTCCATCAAAACGCCTACTACTTTGTGGTTCGGGGTTTGGTCAAGACGGTTAGGAGGCTACTTGCTGAGCCACGCGCGCCATTTGCACGTGGGATTTGCCAGGTGATCATCAGCAGAACAGAGGTTAGCACTGTAGTTGGTGTACTCCCACCATTCGTGCATAGGATGGATTGCTGCTTCAAGCCTAAGACTTAGAAAGCTCAACTGTGCCGCCCTCTTATGCATATGGTAAGACGAGAGATGGTAGTCTATCGGTCCTTACTTCTATTTTTCATGGTCCCACGGTCGGATGTTTTTGTTTTCTTTGGATGATTCTTGATCCACCTCATTCCAGGGTGACCGGCTTTGGGTCATGCTTTCCAATTACAGGGCACCCGACCAATGGAGTCATTTGTGTAGATCAACCGTGCAGGGTTCACTCTTACATCAGCGCGAACCGCTTCAGGATCTTGATTTCGATCGTATGTTTGGTCAAGATTCTAAAGACAGTTCTGGAGCCAGAATTGTATACTCTCCCTGGAACTAACTTAGAAGTGGAACACCCTTTGTTTAGTATTCGGTAAATGGTCTTCCAAGGTTCCATGTTCATCCATTTTCCACTTCCATGTGAGTTCCAGGGAGTGTATGTTCTTTCATTTCTGGTCCGTTCGGCTTGGATCTTCGATCGTCCTTCGAGTCCAGGGGATCTCACCCAGTCGAAGCGTCACAGACTTGCTGAGACCAGTGAGACGAGGCCGGCCATGAAAGCGGGTGATGCGGCGGTACCGGAAGCATGTTCAGTCCATCAGTCGATGTGTCATTCACTTATTTATATATACCCTGAACTGGCCCTGAACACCCCATTTCCACATGCACGAGTTCATTCTGGCGCTCAGATGCTCGGGTGTATCTTACTAATACTTAATTATATATCTATCTCTATATATATAACTACATCAAGAAATTTTTTAAAACAGACTCTGGATAAAAATTGACTCTGGG
>CAXAMN010004991.1:321844-342325 GCA_963970005.1 Durusdinium trenchii | reverse complement strand
TTGCTTGCTTGCTTCGGTTGGAACGACTCATCATAAGAAATTGAGATCTGAGTTCCAACACTTCACAGAAGAGAAGAGAGAGAGAGAGATAGAGAGATAGAGGGAGGGATAGATAGATACAATAGGTAGATAGACAATAAAAATAAGGAGGCTGTGTTGTCAATTGCTGCTGCTGCTGCTGTTGCTGCTGCCGCTCGGATCAAATGCAGTTTTGGTTTTTAGGACTCTAGGCCCCCCCATCTTAAGACTCACCAATTTGAGGGCACCAACCTTTGCGACCGTGTCACACACACGACCATGACGCATGGTAGTTACCTTCCTTTCACCCTCTCAAACTCTCTGTGTCACGAATGTAAAGCATGGTTGGTTGGATGCGCAGATATGTCATAGTCCTTTGTTTCTCGATTGCCCAAGTCTGTTTATGGCCCCCCAAAGGAAAATTTGTATTCAGTGCATCTTGGGCTGGCTCTTAGCACAGTTGAATCACACGGGCATCATTGTTTCAACAAACATGGTTTGCAATGTTCCGTAAGGTAGCAAACTCATCCCCCAAAGACCGCCTATTTTCGATCCACAATGTTTTTTGCAGACCACACTTGTCAAAGACCAATCATCACATCTTTACGTCCCCCACCTGTTGACAACACCTTTGCGATGGATGGGTAACATTTCTATTTTTGCACAGTATTTGACCTGGTCTGGACTTGCTGCGGACTTGCAGCAGCTGCATGGTCTTCAGGCCACCAAACTATTGATTTATTTGTCAGTTTTGTGGTTGCCTCACACTTGCTGAGCAGGTGTCCAAACTTAGTATGTCGGAGTTATCTCATGACGAGCGAGAGTTGGTGCTACAGGCCAGAATTCCAAGTAGGGTTTAAACATCTGAGACCATTTTCGATGCAAAAAGTGGGCGCTCAGGAAGCTTGTCCTTAGAACATAATAGCATTTAAGAAAACGATGGAAGGACAGAAAAAGAGAGAGAGAGAGAGAGAAAGACAAAGACAAAGACAAAGACAAAGACAAAGAGAAAGAGAAAGAGAAAGAGAAAGAGAAAGATAAAGAAAACAAAAACAAAAACAAAAACAAAACGAGAGGACATATGTGCAGCTTGTAGGTCAAGACATGGTTCACCTGCACCGAAATGGAGGCATTCATTTTTAGCTGTTTAGTTTTTTTTGCAAGTATGTTTGCTGTGGTGCACAGAAATCAAAGTGGAGATGCGGTCTTCTAAGGCTTTGGTGCAGACTGCTGTTCAATTTGCCGATGCCAACTGTGCAATTTTCGAGCCCGAACTGGGTGAACACAAATTAGTGTGCGCCATTTGCGCTCTTGGTGATTTCTTTACCATCATCATGAAATATAACATTTCAGCAATCTTGCTGGCGTCTCAGTCACTTTATTTTCTTGAGGATTCAATTTGTGAACGCTGCAGGTATACCCAGTTACACAACGAGTTCAAACAGCTGTTTGAGGAGCTCAAACCAAGTACTGTAATCACAAAGGCGCATAATTCTTGAGCCTTGAGGACAGACTAAACTCTTTTTTGGCAAGCATTGGTGCAACACCTGAGGCGGGAACCTTGCATTTGGCTTCAGTCTTAAGAGCCGTTGATTGTTTGGGAGGCCTTTTACGCCGCCTTTGAAAAAGCCGGACATGAAGGTGGTGCTTTCAATGCTTTCAGGCCAGTGTGGTGATATGTTGTTATTCGATCAAAGGAGAGGTGCAAACTATGGCAGAGCTGATGTACACCTGCTTGGAGTACGAGTTCTTCTGCCAGGCGTGTTTGTAGTCCGGAAGGAAGGCAGAACGTGAATGTGAAAGGAACGCCTCGAGTCCCTGCGGCTGCGGATTCGACATTCATTGCGCCAGATCATGTGCGAGAGGAAGCGAGAGCTGGAAGCGCAGCACGTGCGCCAGAGTCTTTTTGGGAGGTTGTTTCAGTGTTGCAATCAAAATCAAGCCAGTTTTTCATATCCTGACAGGCGACAGGTGTGCTTCCGCAGCCACATGCGCCGGGCATTTCAGGGTATGGAGGCCCTTTCGTCAAGGTCGCCTTGTTCCTAAGTTGTGCAGACTGACTGAAAGGAACAATCCGATCGCCATGAGAATGAACAACAAGTTACAATATTGTTTTCTGGCTTAATTATGCTTAATTCTAATATCTACAATCTACTGTTTGGTTGGTTAGTAATAGGCCTCTCAAGGCTTTGTATTTGCTTAGCATTTTGGTCCATCTTGTTGTCAGACTCCCAATCTTGTGCCTGTGCCTTCTCAGCATGGAATTCAACCAGTCAGATCAGATCTAGATTTTCTGCACAGCAAAGGCCAAAAACTCCGGGCCATCACTGTGTTTCGTGCAGGTCACAAAGATGGCTATTCTGGTCCTGGGGCACCCTCGGCGGCGTGAGTAGAAAAGGTTTGTCATGATTTGCTTGGATAAACAAGAGATATGGAGGTACCACGTAGCCACCTCAAGCCTGTTCTGATGGCATGATGCCCTTAAGAGTCTGGACACTTCCAGTTTCAAGCCTCATGTTCGAAAGCCGCTAAGCCTCAAAGAAGGAGCTACTTTCAGGACAAGCCGGAGTAAAAGTCAGACTTGGGCCAACAACCTAATAGCAAAAGGAACCTAATAGCGATAGCCTCCACCCTAGTAGCAATGGCCTCCAACCTGATAGCGATGGCCTCCAACACTATATGAGCTTTTTTTGGACAGGTGCATGTACACACCGCAAACAGACATGCTCTCCACTGTTTCTCGTATGGATGGGAGTTTGCTCACAAACTTGCTGGCACAGTCTTCTGTCCATCATGCAATTAAGGGCAACCTCCCTCTCCTCAAGTACGACTCAGGGTCTGAACAAGCCAGGTATGTCAACCGACATGTCAAGCCCAACTCCGTCTGACGGATCATCAGCTAGTCATCTGTGTCACGGATGACCACTTGGTCGCTTGGCACCTCATGTCCGACCGGCCCAAACCTGCCGCTTTCTCAGCAGTTTCTTGCAGCAAATGTGTTCACGACCAGCTCCTCCAAACCTGCAATTATCCACAGTCTTGAATTTCAGTACTAGATTTGGATGGGCATTCAGAAAGATAAGATATCTCACTTGTTTGTTTTTAAACGCCTGTATACAAAAACTACCTGAGACTCGAGACTTGCCAGGGAGGGCAGCGAAAGGCTACACGCTCGCACAAGGCCAGTTGCGTGTGAATGACCTGAGGAATCTTGAAGCATGATGACAGGGCTAGATTGCCTGCCGGCCTGGCGCTCACTCACTCACTCCCTCCCTTCCTCCCTCCCTCCCTTCCCTCCCTCGCTCTGTTGCTCTTTTTTTGTGCCCCAGATGATTCTGTTCTACAGGCATCCACAATCATGCTCAATTCTCCCGGTTGACGGATATGCATTGACAATCCTCAGATGTACGTCATGCGGGAATGATTACACTCCCTGAAATAATCATGGAAGTGGACTGTTTGTATATATATATATATGCTACCCCCCCCAAATGTCTACCTTTTTATGTAGTTACTATAATTCTATTTTGATTACCAATTTGATTTTGATTAATTCAATTTTGATTTGAACCCGATTCTAGTTCAATGCAAATGTATTTCTAATTCAATACAAATTGAATTCTCATTTAATTATGACTTTATTCTAGAAGATGGTTTTGCTGGGGGTGTGATTTTCAGAAAGCAACCTTTAAGAAAGCAACACATATATAGTTGACATTCTGAATGACCTGATTTAAAGCTACTGTAATTAAATGTTAATTCCATTCCAGTTATCATTCAATTCAATTTTAATGTTGAGTAACTTCCATATATAGTTTTTTAAATTGGAATTCAATGCAAATTACTTTTTAGTTAATGGTTACTTCTTTTCAATTTAATTTCTATGCAGTTTATGTTTAAATCTAATATATATATATTTTAGAAATAATCTAGTTATGTTTTTTATGGACCCCAGCAAAGCCCTCTCTCTAGAATAAAGTCAGAGTTAAATGAGAATTCACTTTGCATTGAATTAGACATACATTGGCATTGAACTAGAACTGAATTAATATTAGATTAGAGTCAAGCAAAACTAAATTGGAAATCAAAATAGAATTAACGTAGAATTGTAAATAACTCAACATTTAATTGTATAAGATTTAAACTAGCTGAAGCCAACATTTAATTACAACTAAATTGAAATGTAAACAAAACTAAATTTGAATTAACATAAAACTAGAATGTAACTAACTATTTTAACTAAACTAAGACTTAATCTAAATTTTATCGTTTCAAATAGAATAGGGTTAGAATTAAGATAGAATTGAAATAGGGTTAGAATTAAGATAGAATTGAAATAGAATTGCTGAACCTGCAGCTCGATTCAAAACTTGAATTCAGTAGTTTTGATCCAGGATTCAAGAACTCTTTTTTTTTGAATCTTGAATCTTGAATCTTCAATCTTGAATCGTAAATCTTGAATCCCCTCTCGTTTGCACACGTTTGCAAACGCTATTTCTAGATTTTGTGCTGAGTACAGTGTGGAAGGAGCATTCATAAACTTCCTGAACGCAAACATTTGCAATGGTAAACAAATACTCAAAATGGGGGATATGTTATGTGTTTTATGTGTTTCCTTTCATTTGTTTATTGTATTTTTCGAACTGAGAAGTGATTTGTTTTTGGTTATATTTTTTATACGCAAAAATATGCATAAAACACTGTAAATACCAATCAAAACCAAAAGAGGTGGACATTTGGGGGGGGGGTACCATGTATATATATATATAGAATATATAGAGGAAAATTGTCATCCTGCTGTGGGAGGGAGTGTAGGTTGAGTTGAAACTCTAGTTTTGCTGCAGGTTGTATTCCTTGGTCAATCTGGAACTGGCAAAACCTCCCTGATTCGCCAGTTTGTTTACAGGACAAAGTAGGGAGACTGGTGGGAGAGGTGTTTGTTGCATTGCAAGCCTTCCAGATTGAAGAGTCATTTTGGCTTTCTCTGACTGCCTTCTTGGTTGGTAGGGTCTCTGCAATAAAGGCTGATTGCTCAATTATTATTGGAAGGACCTTTGACCAATGCTATCAAGCAACAGTGGGAATGGACTTTGTCACGAAGCTTGTCACGCTAGAGGCATGTGATGCGGCTGATGTGGGACTCCCGTTTTTTGAGGTATGATTTGGGAGAATGTATCGTTAAGTTTCCCTAAACATCTAGGAACCAAATCATTATTAGTGCGCGAGCTATCCTGCGTCCCGTTCCTAGTAGCTTGAGTAAGCTAGCAGCTAGCTACTTCTCCCGACCTCCGCGGCCTACCCCCCGCGGGTAGTAAGGCACTTGTTTCTAGTAGCTTCTTGTTACTACTAGTAAGGCACTTGTTACTACTAGCGTGGCACTTGTTACTACTAGCCAAACAAAAAAGCAAATGATTTGGGAAAGACTGTTCACATGATTACTTGCTGTTGAGCCATCGGTTTCAGGATGGTGACCAAATGCGGCTGCAGCTCTGGGACACTGCGGGCCAAGAGAGGTTTCGAGCCTTAGTGCCAAGTCGGGCGCCCAGGTGTTGGGCTTGTGAACTGATTGGAAGAGAGTACTGTAGACTGCCTTGCTCTTGGAAAAGGGACTCTGCAGCTGTTGTCGGTAGGAAGGACTGATGCATGGGCATATGACATAGACATCGGATATATATATATATATGAGCAACCACTTTTATTAGGTTTTACTAAAGTAGTCTACGGCATGCTCTATTTAATTGCTTGTCTATCATCAGTATTCGCTTGTGAACGAGATAGGGCCTCCACATAAACGAGATACTTTTGTTTGATGACGCTAAAGTAGTCTGAACGAGAGAGTGTGATTTGCTACTAAAGTAGTCTGAACGAGATACTGTGACATGACCTCCTGCTTAAGTCTAAACGAGATAGAGCCCCCCACATAATAGATAAGTACCAAATAAATGCCGCCGCACATATTGTAAATGCTTCACCTAACACCAGCTAATTTGTCTAAGTGCATTTGATTCCCCAGCATGGCCAGTGTGATCGAAGCATTTGGAATTGCAGGCTATCTCAGAGACAGCTCGGTTTGCGTGATTGTTTACGACGTCACATCTCGGGCACCTACCTGAGTCTTGTGCACGACTAGCAGCTCTTTGTGCACAAAAGTACAATTTTGAAGTGTTTCCCGTTGAAAGAAATCAACCTTTTCTTAGCCTGTCCGAAGCGGCGACTCCTTTTTCGTTCAATCCATTTCCATTTGGTTTGGCTGAAGCTGCAGCAGCTGCAGGAATCCTTCAACAGCGTGAAGGGATGGGTGGAGCAAGTGCTTGAGGAGATGCAAAATACAACTTTTTTCTTTCCATTTTGCAACATCGTTTAGTGGATGATCAACTGGCTTGTGCATCCTTTGGTTGCACGAGGCCCGATCAAGGCAAGAGGTGACGCTTGCCCTGGTTGGAAACAAGATTGACCTTGAGGCGTGCAAGTGAAACTTGAAGGAACAGAGAATCTGCAAGCCTTTGCCCACCTTTCCTGCATGATGCAAGATTTTTGGCTTGCAGCCACCGGCATAGGGCAGAGGCATTGCCATTTTGTAGGCAGAAGCAGTAAACTTGAAGTGACTTTCTCCAAGACACATGGCATTTGCCTTTTCCTCTTCAGTGGTTTGGCATAGGCCGGGGCGGGGCGCTTGTCGATCTCTGAGCAGACAAGCTCAAAAACTAGACACTTGTGGGATCTAAGGCTTGAGATTGACAAGGCTGTGGATTTCCCAAATCTCTCTCTCTCTCTATATATATATATATATTTATTTTTCATTGTTTTGCACAGCATGGCAGTCGATTTGTAATTTTTGGCTCAGGTGGACATGAGTCAAGTTCAATGAACGCTGTGTTTAGCAATTGAAACATGTTGACAATATTCATACCTTCTTACCCTGGCAGACCATCGGCATCAGAGCAGTTTTGTACGGCCCAGCTAATTTAGTGGACTGAACTCGAACAGCCATGCGCCGAAGCAGCGCTTAGACATTGGCTTCGCGATTTTTGTTGTCCGCTGAGGAGTGTGCTTCTCTTATCTATCTTCGTATTCCCAACAAATGAGATCGTTGGCTCGGGCTGGAACCCTCTACGGAAACTTAGTGGGCTTATTTGAAACATAAATCCTTCGTTGCAAGGGCAATTGAAGCTTATGCATGAAGCAGATCTGCACCCAAAATGGTTCGAGATGTTTACTCCAAGAGGACCCTAGCCATTCTTAACAAGTTGCCAGGAGTGTTGAGTGTTGACAAGAATTCCTTTACAGTAATCCGTTTGTGATTTCTACTTCCATCATGCTTGCTAAGCACATCATTGCCATGACCAATGCTGTTGCAGGAGCGGCAATGAGGGCGCTCTTGCAGGGTGGTGGCTTCGGATATCGAAATGAAGTTGCAGGCAAGGTGGCAAGGAATTGAGCCAGGTACCAGAATATTATGAGCAAGACTGGTGGACATCCGCCAAATGCAACTACTTGTCTAGGAAGACATACTTGTGTTTCAAGATACAGGAGTTTGACAAATGAGAAACTCCGTTGTTAGGTGATGAGTGGCGGACTGCAATGCCGAAGAAGAAGCCCTGCAGACGGGCGCCGAGACCTGATTTTCTGGCTGGCCTCCCTGGTGCGGACCTAACAAGCTCCACTCCTTCCAATGAGATGTGCACAGCCGCAGAAGCTATGACCCAACCTTAGTTTGGATGCGTCTTTCCAAGGAGAAGCTAATAGCGTCAATAGGTTAAGGGCTTCCTCAAGGAAGCTAAGCTCCCCCTGCCGTCAGGTGGGGGAAGATTTGTTGAAGAGGCCTAAGCTTTCCGTTTGCTAGTTGCTTTGCTAGTAGCCACCTCCTCACGGCCTACCCCCCAAAAAGAGATCAAGAAAAGAAGACTTGGCAGCAAAGAGTTTCTTTTGTGTGTGCCTGTGCCAAGGCCTGTGCCAAGGGTACAAGAGTCAGCGATGCGACGCCGTGAGGAGGAGGTAGGACGTCTAGAATTGCAAAGCGAAGGTGAAGAAAACAAAAAAACACTCAAAGCTGCGAAGGAATGCAGAATGCACATGCTTAAAAACGACAGTGAGGACATTTGAAGTAAGAAACGACATTACACTGATGATGGAGACTATGATTCAGTTGGATGTTGGTCTTTGAGGCTTTAGAGAGCGAGGGCTCTGATGATGAAGGGGTCTTCCGTGAGTATGCCATGGGTGAGCTTGATAAGTGGATCCGAGCTACACTGCAGCAGACAAAAACCCATTGCATTCAGCGAAGCTGAAGCATGCTCGAGGACCACGTCAGGTGTTGGATTTTTCGTGTGCGACGTGGCACCAGCCAACGCACTTTCGCATGATGGGGAAGCCCAAGGCCTCCTGCTGCGGCAAACTTGAGCAGTTCAAGAGTTATCAGAAACGAAGTGCTTTTGCCTGCTGCTGTGGCATGATGGTGACATTTGGACTCTAAGCAAGAATGCCAACTGGTCCAGAAGTTTTTCCCAGCAAGTTACTTGGGGCAGTATTTGAACAATCACGACGAGACACTTTTGGGAGTGGCGTTTTGACAGGTATGAAGAGAGACTCTGAGAGGCAGGTTTGAGACTGCTGCTACTATTTGGCCATTTGCTTGTCACTGTGAGCAGTTAGGCCATGCTCTCATTCGGGAAAAGATATATTGGTGATTTCTGAAAATGGTACGACTGGAGTAAGATCCCTTGAAATTAGCAGAGCAGATTGCTAAACTGGTCAAAGCACCAGCTGACCTTGTCTCACGACCTGTGGCATTTGAGCGCAGTCGTTCTGATGTGCAGCAAAACCGCGACTTTGCCCAGTGAGTGTGTTTCACCTGCCATACACATAAACTGCTTCAGTTTGGCATGTGGAAGCTGTTTCAGGATCGGAAGGTCCAGTATTCTGAGGGAGAAGCATTGGCCACGGAGCTGAAGATGCTTTTCTTCGAGGCCTGGCTTGGGCTTCCGCTTCTCTTGACAAATTTGACTGTTTTGACTCATCAACTTGGATTTTTTCTGTTATTGGTGTGTCTACCGAAGACAAGCGACATGCATGCAAATAGCCATGGTAGGCAAAAGCAATAGCAGGAAAAGCCGACACCCGTGCTACATGGGTTTGCGTGTGTGTTGCAATCTAGTGAACTCTGATAGCGAGCTGCTGACCAGCCACAAAGTGTTCGACATGTCAGCGAGTCTTTTCACTGTTTAAAGTGCAAGATTTGCTGACATTTTTCGAGAGGCCACTGCTCTCAAGTCTGACTTGGTGGACGCAGTTTTTCATGGGCTGGCTGCAGGCCGAGCTGTGATGAAGGTAGAGATAAGATTGGAAAATGTTTGTTTCTTGCAAGGTAAATCAGATAGAATCAGCAGAGGTGTAGAAATTGCTGGTTCGGCAGGTCTGTCATGCGAGCCCAAGGCAGAGTCTGATGACGAGATCGTGCTGGAGCCACAAAGACGCCCCGAGGCCTGTGACCAGTCACAGATGTTTAGCTTGACAAAGCACCTGTCACTGGCTGTCATGTCAAGCCATAGCACACCTGAGGTTTCTCAGAAGCGGAAGAAGTGCTGCGTTTGAAGGTTTGTGTCAAAGTACATCATAGATCCAGTGCTGTCTTTGTGTGTGGCCAACCTGAATGTTTGTGGGCGGATCAAGAGTAACGCAAGCCAGATCAGTGTGGTTTAGTACTGCAGAAGGCTAGCTGCACGACGCATGTACATAGGGCAGGTTGGCCTGAGGTTGGCCACCTGCAAGAGACTCAAAGTCTTGCCGTTTAAGTGCAAGTAGGGGTCCGTTCTCGTCATATCTGAGAAATCTCAAGCCAAAAACATGTCTCAGATGTCTTAGAATACTTTGGGATCCCAACAATGCCCAACAGCAAGAAATGATGCCTAGTGAGGTTGGGGGGTTGGTCGTTTGAACATATAGTATTTTTGCTTGATGTTCCTGACTTGTGGTGGCTCGAAAGAGAGTCAAAAAGCTTCTTACACCTTGAGAGGTAACATGTAGCTCGAATGTTTTGCCAATTAGCCAGCTTCACTCCCAGACATTCGCACCTTTAAGCCAACGCAGTGCTACTACCACTTTTGCAGCTGCTTTTGCAATGACGACCGCAGACTTGACACCAGGCTAGATGAATGCATTCTTATTGTGTATACTGTATACATACATAGTACTTACTGTACAGCTTCAACAACAAGGCCTTTTTGGCAAAGACATTTTGTGGATACAAGCAAGAGTGCTGAGGTGACTTGGTGGAGCCAGTGTTGGTGCCCAAGCTGCGCCAAGTCTGCTACGTTTTCGATAAGTTGTGCTGGTTCTTCTGAAAGACTCAATGTGAGACCTTTGTAATGCAAAACCTTCACAGCCTAGCGGTGTGATGTTTTGTCCTGCAAGGCGTGCACGTCTCCAAAGCACAAGCAGTGATGCTTTAACTGACGACAGCTTCAGCATTCCGCTGGAGGTGCCATGCATATTTCATGTTATTGTTCACATTTGTTCACCATTCCAATGCCCGCAATGTTCATTTGTGCATTCTATGAAGATTGCTCCATTGATTTGAGCACTCAGATACCAACACTGGAGATCCCCAGCGAGTTGATGCTCCAGGCTACAGATCTGCGGGTGTGACAGAAGCATTCTCCTTCATAGTCAATCCTCTCCTACATCAATGTTTGCCTACATGCTTCACAGATAACC
This sequence comes from Durusdinium trenchii, assembly GCA_963970005.1. Taxonomy (NCBI): domain Eukaryota; class Dinophyceae; order Suessiales; family Symbiodiniaceae; genus Durusdinium; species Durusdinium trenchii. The sequence goes on along the minus strand of CAXAMN010004991.1, from coordinate 331,594 downwards.
ACTATGTCACTATGTACTGTGAGTAGACGCTAGGTCCCTCAAGTCCACCAAGCATCGGCAAGAATAGACATCAACGAAAGGACAACACCAGTACTGGTATTAAGAACATCCACACACACACACACACTTGAGAAATCATGCGTGCCCTGAAGAAGCCTCCGTAACCGAATACCTAAGTGATCCAACCAGCTTCGTGTGCAAAGCCAAGGTTCTAAGTTCCAAGGATTTGGATCAAAGTGCATGAGAGTGAGAGGTTCCGAAAAGCTCCAAAAGTCAAAGGCCCAAGTGAACGAACGATCAACGATCGACGATCGACGAATGCACCTCAGAAGAATGCATTAGCTCTTTACTGCACAACAACGTAGGAGACAGCTTGAGCTCTACTTAGAATCAGAAGAGTTCTAGCGAGCAAGTACATGGAAGTGGCTTCCCACTTCCATATCCTCAGGTACATCACCAGCTTCGTTGACCAGGCGACGATGTACCCTGCCTGGTCCCATGCTATAACATGCAGAAAATTGTACCAGGTTCATGTGATCCTCACGACGTCCTCCAAACTTGCAGGGCGATTCGTCTCGGAGACTGGCCGGAACTGAAGGGCCTGAATCAGTCTGAACTGCAACAGTTACACTTGCTTACATTCAAGTGCAAGTCAGTTGGATTTAGTTACGTTCAAATGTGACATGTAGTTACATTCAAGTGCCACATTCAACTGCAAGTTGAGCTGCAAGTAGTTGCATGCAAGTGTGAAAGCAAACCTGAAAACAGTTATACTACCTCGTAGCGAACAAAGGAGTTAACGGATATGTGCCAAAATCAACAATGCCTTATTCATCAGGAACCGACTGCGCTGGCAGCTGGGTCACAACTCCTTTCTCATCAGCCCAAGGATAGGGAAAATAGCTGAAATCAGAGCATCTTCGAGCATGCTCGAGTATGTTCCTTTTTGACTTTGAAAGCATCCATGCAGAGGCATGAGTTAGGAGTTGTGGGTGGTGCGTGGGTGTTGGGTTGGCAGCCAAAAAGGCTTGGCAGCCAAAACGGCTTGAAGGGATCAGATCAGAAGCGCAGAAGCAGCGGAAAATTGACAGGTCCACAAGTTTCTACTCATGTTTTTCCCCAGATAGCGAAGCTATGGGGTTCTTGCTATGGGGTTCTCATTTCAAATAACAATGAGTTGCTCGTGCGTGCTTTCGAGACAGGTTGCTGGTGCTGGTGCCGGGTGCCGGTGCTGGTGCTGTGAGCTGGCTGTGCACGCTGGTGCTGTGAGGTGGCTGCCCACGTGGTGGAGACAGGTTTCTGGTGCTGGGTGCCGGGTGCTGGGTGCCGGGTGCCGGTGCTGGTGGTGCCGGGTGCCGGTGCTGGTGCTGGTGCTGTGAGCTGGCTGTGCACGTGGTGGAAACAGGTTGCTGGCGCCGGGTGCCGGGTGCCGCTGGTGGAGACAGGTTGCTGGTGCTGGGTGCCGGGCGCCGGTGCGGGTGCTGGTGCTGTGAGCTGGCTGTGCACGTGGTGGAGACAGGTGCTGGTGCTGGTGCTGGGTGCTGGGTGCCGCTGCTGGCGGTGGAGACAGGGTGCCGGTGCTGTGTGCCGGGTGCGTGCTGTGAGCTGGCTGCGCACGTGGTGGAGACGTGGTGCCGGTGCTGGGCGGCGGTGCTGGTGCGGGTGCTGTGAGCTGGCTGTATACACGCAACATCATACGGTGTCGTCGCTTGAGCGTTCTTTGTCTATTAGCGCCGTGTGGTATTTACCCTCTTCAGGTTCTGTTTTGGCCGACAGCTGTGTCAAGGGCTGTACTGTTTGCGCACATACTCAGCGTGTTTCAGCATGCTACACACAATAGTCGTGCTGGATATTGCTTGGCCTTCCAGCGCCAGCAACCTGTCTCGAAAGCACGCACGGGCAACTCATTGTTATTTGAAATTACTCCAGCATAGACCCCAGATAGCAAAAGCATGCAAAAGATATTTTTGGGCTGCGCCCTGCATTGGCAGCAGCTCCAATTCTTACACGCAATACAGCGTGGCGTGTCTCCACTACGCGCACAGCCAGCGCCAGCGCCCGGCACCAGCGCCCAATCTGCACCACACACACACACAACGAGCACCAGCAACCCGGCAGCGTATACCAGCGCCCAGCACCGGCGCCAGCTCACAGCACCACACGCGCGCAGCCAGCGCCCGGCACCCTGTTTCCACTACGCGCGCAGCCAGCTGACAGCGCCCAGCACCAGCGCCCACCACGCACACCCAGCACCCAGCAACGGCGCCCAGCACTGGCGCCCTGTCTCCACCACGCGCGCAGCAGGGAATAACAACGTATGATCTTGCGCGAAAAAGGTTCAATTTAAGCGCGCAAAAGTATGCGCGCAAACAGCAAAGCCCGTAAGTGTCATTGGCGCAAGGCCAAGCAGTATCCAGCGCCACTGTTGATTTTGTAGCATGCTTGAAGCAAGGATCTGTAGAACGATACGGCCAGTATGATCTTGCGCGTGCAAGTTTACGCGCGCAAAAGTATGCGCGCAAACGGCAAAGCCGGCAAAGCCCGTAGGCCTCAGTGCCGGCGCTGGTGCTGGTGCTGGGTGCCGGGCGCCGCTGGTGGTGCCAGGTGCTGGTGCTGTGAGCTGGCTCCGGTGCGCGTGCTGGTGCTGTGAGCTGGCTGTGCACGTGGTGGAGACAGGTGCTGGTGCTGGTGCTGGGTGCTGGGCGCCGGTGCTGGGCGCCGGTGCTGGGGGTGGAGACAGGGTGCCGGTGGGTGCGTGCTGTGAGCTGGCTGCGCGCGTGGTGGAGACGTGGTGCCGGTGCTGGGTGGGTGCTGGGCGGCGGTGCTGGTGCGGGCGCTGTGAGCTGGCTGTATGCACGCAACATCATACGGTGTCGTCGCTTGAGCGTTCTTTGTCTATTAGCGCTGTGGGGTATTTACCTTCTTCAGGTTCTGTTTTGGCCGACAGCTGTGCCAAGGGCTGTACTGTTTGCGCACATACTTTTGTACGTACAACGTTCTATGCGCAACGTCAAGCTCTCAACCAACCATTGTTTCAGCATGTTTCAGCATGCTACACACATAATAGTCGTGCTGGACATTGCTTGGCCTTGGGCGAGTGAGGCCTACGGGCTTTGCCGTCTGCGCGCATACTTTTGCGCGCGTAAACTTATACGCGCAAGATCATACTGGCCTTATCGTTCTACAGATCGTTGCTTCAAGCATGCTACAAAATCAACAGTGGCGCTGGATACTGCTTGGCCTTGCGCCAATGACACTTACGGGCTTTGCTGTTTGCGCGCGTACTTTTGTGCGCATAAATTGAACCTTTTTCGCGCAAGATCATACGTTGATATTCCCTGCTGTGCGCGTGGTGGAGACAGGGTGCCAGTGCTGGGCGCCGTTGCTGGGTGCTGGGTGTGCGTGGTGGGTGCTGGTGCTGGGTGCTGTCAGCTGGCTGTGCGCGTGGTGGAAACAGGGCGCCGGGTGCTGGCTGTGCGCGTGTGGTGCTGTGAGCTGGCGTGCCGGTGCTGGGTGCTGGTAGGGTGCTGCCAGGTTGCTGGTGCTCGTTGTGTGTGTGTGGTGCAGATTGGGTGCTGGTGCCGGGTGCTGGCGCTGGCTGTGCGCGTAGTGGAGACACGCCACGCTGTATTGCGTGTAAGAATTGGAGCTGCTGCCAATGCAGGGCGCAGCCCAAAAAATATCTTTTGCATGCTTTTGCTATCTGGGTGTATGCTGGAGTAATTTTCCTATACCGTGGCGCCCCCACCGCGCACACTTTTGTTGTTTTGTTTTGCTGTGGCGGGCTTGCGCTGTATCCTCAAGTCCTAGCCCATGTGCCGGACATGGTTTTTTCCTATGTTTTCTTGTGGTGGTAGCGCGCTGAGGAGTGAGGAGTACCCGCCTGCTCTTCCCAAGCCATCAGACGCCATAAATCCTATGTCATCAGAACCTAGTATACACAAGATGGAGCCCACGAACCCGAATGCAAACACGTACTCGAAAACAAACGCTCAAACATTTTTTGACACTCTTGAAAGAGACGCTCTTTTGGGACATTCGTGCGACACTCTCGTGCGACGCTTTCGTCGCTTTGTGGGACACTCTTGCAGGACACTCTTGTAGGACACTCTTGTAGGACACTCTTGTGGGACACTCTTTGTGACCTCTTTCCCGCGTTACATGTGTACTACAAGTTGCCAGTTCTGAGGCCACAGCCCCCAGAAGTTGCTTTGTGGACTGACTACATTTCTACTACCAAGTGGCCAGTTCTGGGGTTGGTTGCGACGCGAGGGACCCAAAGCCGCCTCCCGTTCCAGGTTTGTCACCAACCAGGAGCTGCTTTACAGCGCACGCTACAAATTGCCACTTCTGCGGGACACTCTTGTGGTGCACTCTTGCAGGACGCCCTTGTAGGACAGAGTGAGCCACGCAAGAGTGTCCCGCAAGAGCGTGCGACAAGAGTGCCCTACAAGAGTGTCCCACAAAAGTGTCCCACGAGTGTCCCGCAAGAGTGAGGGTGTCCCACAAGTCTTTCCTACAAGAATGTCCCACACAAGTACCCCGCAAGAGTGTCCTACAAGAGTTTTTCACAACAGTGTCCCGCAAAAGTGCCCCACAACTGTGAATTACAAGAGTGTCCCACAAAATCTCCGAGTCCCACAAGAGTGTTCCACAAGAGTGTCCGACAAGAGTGCCCCGCGCAAGTGTCTCACAAGAGTGTCCGACAAGAGTGTTGTGCAAGAGTGTCCCACGGACCCCACAAGAGTGTCCTACAAGAGTTTTTCACAACAGTGTCCCGCAAAGTGCCGTGCGGCACTACTAGTAAAGTCTACAAGAAGTCAACGGTCAAGAGCATTTCTCCCAAAATTCAGTCGTCAAGTCTCCAAAACGAGCGTTTCGCACGAGGCATCCTCAAAAACTCATACTGTTAAAGCCTGCGAAACGAGCGTTTTGTACAAGACTTCCTCCGCAATTCATGCGTCAAGTCTCCAAAACAAGCGTTTCGTACGAGACCTCCTCAAAAAGGTCACAAAAAGTCATATGTCAAAGTCTCCAAAGCGAGCACTTCGTACAAGACAAGCGGGAAGGCCCATCGGACACACGCATCAAGCAGCCCTGCCAAGCAGTTTTGCAATTCCAGCTCCTCCAAACAACGCCCGCTCGCGCGCCAATCCCAATGTCACAGGGTCATTCACCTCCACCGCAACTCGCAACCTCACGATTCCCTGCGCCCGCCGCCAAAATTTGCCTCCACACCCTCCAACGCGCGCTGAAGTGGAGCGCTTACGATTCCCTGCGCCTGCCACGAAAGTTGTAGAAAACCGGCGCAAAGTATTGCGCCTGCCACGAAAAGTCGCAATATCATTTCATGTTAGCTTCAGCAAAGATTGTTACCACAGCACACGTTTGGTGTGTTTTCGGCACGTTCTGAGCACACTCCCCACCAGCAAAATCGCCACTTTAGTTGAGACTTGTCACGAAAACACGGCTTCGAAGCAACGAGCCTGAAACGCAAATCACAATGTCACGGCCACTCCAACACCCCAAAAACACCACTCTCCAAACGCCAATCCCAATCTAACACAAAACGCTTCGCCTGCAGTGAAATCATCCTCCACGCTTCAACGTCTCACGTTTCCACGTGGTTCCCCACTATTTCGCACGAATCACGACGCGTCATGCTTCCATCCAAAACCCTCTCCAAAAGCTTCGCCCAATGTCAGCGCCATAGCGCCCTACCGCGAAGGGTTGCGAACGGTCCCCCGGACCCCCACAGTTAAACAAGAACCCACGCGTTCGGGGAACATATACAAATTATTGCACTCGCATCCAAAAAGCCAACAAGGGGTGATTGCAGGAAGCAGCTATTTGCAGTTGATTTGCGTGGCTTCGTTTGCGCGACTAGGAAATCAACCGTCACGCCCCCTGCTTTTAACGCACACACACACACGCTTAGGAAATGCATACTGAACTGAATGCCGCTTGCCACACGGCAACCTGGGTACCCAAAGTCCAACCCACGAGGTAAGGAAGCGACGGCAGGGCGAAATGACGGCGGACGCTCGCATCTGCAGAACGCTTCAGCCCTGTAAGGAAAAGAAAAGTCACAGCATGAGCGACAGTTCAAACAAAAAGCAGGTACGTGGAAATCGCGTCCAATTTCCATATCTTCAGACGCATCGCCAGCTTCGTTGACGAGGCGACGATGTATCCTGCCTGGTCCCCTGCTCCAAAACTGCTATACATTTACAAACAAACGCAAAGAATCCCTGTGATTCCAAGGGTTTCACACACACACGCCTCCCGATTAGGGAGCCCGGAACTTTCCAAATTCGAAGGAACCCCTGTGGCTCCAAAGGGGTATCGCGCACAAGCCCCCACGTGAAGGGGCCCAGAAACTAAGGGGCGAGCAAATGTGCATGTTTGCGCGCAGAGGAGACAAAAGGATGAAGGCGTGAGAAGAGGGCAAGACAAGACCAGTGTGTGTGATTGCGACGAGGGGGAAAACAAGGTGCACAGGGACAACCACTGAACCGAACCTCATTGTCAAAATTTGGGCGCCTTGAACCCTGGGTTGAAGGTAAGTTGTGCGCGTACACGCTAAGGGCCGGGCTGTTGTGTGCGCAAAAGAAAGAACGGAGTGAGATGACAGAGCGTGAAGGCAGAAGGACATGAAAAGAAAGGGAAAGAAACGTATAGGTGAGGGGGCAAGGATGAAGGGGGTAACCAAACGCAAGGGCCAGAAACCAATGAGACCAAACCTCATTAAAGGACCTAGGCAAACCGAGCCTGGTTTAACATGTGTGCGCTGTATGTGCACCTAAGGTTGGGACAGGTCCCAGTGGACCTTGAAAAGCTTTGGTCGTTGCGTGCCCGAAGGCTGCCTACTCAAGACCGCTGCGGTCATCTAACGGCTTGCTCGAAAACTGCCTACTCAAATGCAATAATTCATCAAGTCTCTGCAAATAACTTTGGCCTAAACCTCCTGCTGTCCGCTCCGGACACGAGTCGGGCAGCAAGGACAAACCCCTGTTCGACGGGGCCACAGCGGACACTCCTCGGTTACACCCTGGGCTCTCACTAAGGAGAGACACACTTAGGAAATGCGTACTGAACTGAATACCGTCCGCCACACGACAACCTAGGTACCCAAATTCTTGAGAAGGCATGTAAGGGGGTCTGATCATCTCTAGGTGTTGGGAGGCCAAAGGTCCAATCCACGAGGTAACGAAGCGACGACAGGGCGAAATGACGGCGGCCGCTCACATCTGCGGAATGCATTAGCCCTTTATGGAAAAGAAGAGTCACAGCGCGAGCAACAGTTCAAACAAAAACAGGTATGTGGAAATGGCGTCCCATTTCCATATCCTCAGATACATCGCCAGCTTCGTTGACCAGGCGACGATGTATCCTGCGTGGCCCCCTGCTCCAAAACTGCTAGTTGAGTATACATACAAAAGCACAGTCAAAGGAGTCCCTGTCATTCCAAGGGTTTCACACAAACACACACCCGCGCGGACGCTGGAGACACGATAGCCTGAGCAGGGTCCTGTGACTTTCCCCTTGAAGCCATGCAATTCTTTTTCTAGGGCTAGAGTCTAGACAGCACAGTATGTGCGAGCAGGGCAGGCAAGGCCAGCGACAATGTCAGTCAATGGTAGTGATTGGCTGAGCAAAAACCACGCGCTAGAGTGGCTGTGGTGACGGTGACTTGGGCCATTTCCAAACAGCTTTTTGCAGCCGGCCAGGTCCCTCAGTCAGGTTCCCTACCGATGCCCTCCCGGCCAAGCTCCAGCTCACCTTCTTGCCAGTCGCTTGCCAGATAGGGCAAACTGTAGAGAAGTAGAGCTGACCCACTGGCGAATGACGGTTTTGAGCGAATTCCAACCTTTTGTTTATTCTGCGTTTGCATGAAACATATTTGCCGGGTCTTGGCCAAGGATCGGGTCAAGGGATCTCGAGGCGCCCCGATACTGCCTGGGCGAAGGGGAAACCTTTGCCGATCATCACTCATCAAGTCACAAGAAAGGCTTTTGACCATTAAATTTCGCCTGAGAAAGACCAGACCCGTGTTGCTTAGACAGGCGCACTCTGCCCAGTTGGTGCACCCTCCGAGGAGCGGATTGAGATCGGTAGCCTGCGCCAATTGCACTTCAGATTGTCCGGTTTCCTGCAATGTGACGTTTGAGTATTGGTTCTGTTTATTTGACAGGGTTCCTCCACTGGGTTCCAGGTTCGATTCCCCCATATGTACACCTGTAACTTTGTCACAGATTTTTGGCAGGGTGGCTTTTGGCAGGCAAGCATGCACCAACAGGCATCCGAAGGCATAGGTCCTGAGTGACCCAAGCTCCATACATTTTGGGACCTCATCACCTCTGCCCTGGGGGAAAGCGCATTCAAGTCAAGCATGCTGCACCATGACCTGAAAGTCTCCAAGATACAGGATCCTCAAAGCTATTGTTCAAACAGCTGATTGTTATTTACAGCCTTCGGCATGCCGCCGGCCATCAGCTCGAGCCCGCACGGCTGGTCGCCATGGCCCGGGCGTGTGTAGCTGTGTGTAGCTATTGTGTTTTTTTGTGTGCAGGTTATGCAAAGGTTAGCTAACAGAGTGTACGATATCAAAGTGCGTGAAAACAAGGGGTTTGTGCGCGACAGGACTTGGAACATGCACGCTGGCTGGAGATGTTTGTGTCAATGAGGTGCGGCGTCAAAACGAAGTAGTGTAAGAGCCATGTAAGTGGAGAGCAACTGGCCAAAAACAAAAGCTGCGCTGGTGTTACAGCGAGTGGGCAGCGAACAGTACTTGCAGAGAGCGCGTGTGTAACACAGAGCTTCTGCAAAAGCGACATGTAAGCGAAAAAAAGTAGCGAGGAAATGGTTGCAAGGGGCTTGTGCGCGACATGCCTTGGAAGGTGCACAGGTTGCGGTGTCAGAGCGAAGTCGTGTAAGAGCCACTGCCTAGAATAACGCCGTGACAGCGTAAGCGATATAGCGCCCAATTGGCAGCGAGTTCCCGCAAAACGCGTGGAAAAACCTAGGTTTTTATACGTTTTTCTACACGCGCGACTGTGCGCCAATGCATGGCCTGCTTGAAAAAGACGAAGAGGGGGAAAAAGAGAAGAGAAGGAGAACGAGAACGAAAAGAGAAGAGAAGCGAAGACAAGAGACGAGACAAGGGGACGAGACAAGACAAGGCGAGAGGGCGGTAGGAGCGCCTCAACATTAAAAGACGAAAAATGAGTTGGGAAGATGATTTTCATTACTAAAAGTACGAGCACCTCAACATGAAAAGAAGAAAATGAGTTGGGAAGATGATTTTCTTTACTAAAAGTACGAGCACCTCAACATGAAAAGAAGAAAAATGAGTTGGGAAGATGATTTTCATTGCTAAAAGTACGAGCACCTCAACATCAAAAGAAGAAAAATGAGTTGGGAAGATGATTTTCATTACTAAAAGTACGAGCATCAACATTAAAAGATGAAAAATGAGTTGGGAAGATGATTTTCATTACTAAACGTACGAGCACCTCAACATCAAAAGAAGAAAAATTGGTTGGGAAGATGATTTTCATTACTAAAAGTACGAGCACCTCAACATCAAAAGAAGAAAAATGAGTTGGGAAGATGATTTTCATTACTAAAAGTACGAGCATCAACATTAAAAGAAGAAAAATGAGTTGGGAAAATGATTTTCATTACTAAAAGTACGAGCACTTCAACATCAAAAGAAGAAAAATGAGTTGGGAAGATGATTTTCATTAC
>CAXAMN010004991.1:298281-321744 GCA_963970005.1 Durusdinium trenchii | reverse complement strand
TGATCGAAAACACCAAGCAGTCAAACACAAGCGGTCGGTGTGCGAGCTGCGGCGAAGCACACCTTTTCTATGGCAGTGAATGCAGTATTGGGCTGCTAAGTCTTGAGCCAAATGAATTATGTCGAAAGCGGACTGAAGAGCTACAGATAGATGTATGTACAAGAACAGGCGCTACACACGTATAGCGTAGACACGCCCAGGGGGACCTAGGACCCTACTAAACACAAAACAGACACAAATTTTCTTCGTGTCGAAGCTTACGATCTCTAAAGTACAAAAGGTTCGCAAAACGTTGCAAATGAATTCGAAAAGTTCTGCCTTCGCAGAACTCGACCGTAGATGCCATTCTGGCTCATCTAGGTTGCGTCAGATAATCTTTACAAATCTACGAGAGGCATATTTGCTGTATCGAACGTTCCGGAATGTCGGAAATCTTCTTTCTCAAGTCGAATCATCAAATTGAAGTCTAATCTATAAGGCCTTAAGTTCAAAAATATTTGCATTTTACCTGCATTTAGCTTTGTGGCATTTACCTGTAGTCGGCCGGAATATCGGCTTTTTCAGACTACTGCTCTGGCAATGCTCTAGCCGGTATATCGGCTTCTTAGAGCAGAGACTACCTACCAGTCCCTGTGGCCTCGGTACCCGGGGTTCCAAGATGACGAAGAGGAACCGGTGTACCACCATGAGCTTGACGCTCCCGAGGACCAGGGCTGGTGCCAGCCAGCTTGGCGAGCTTGTTTCTTCTGCCGAGATTGTTCCTTCAAACGTTCAAGCCGCTCGGCATTCTTCTCGCCACGCTTCTGGGCGGATTGCTGGCCACGAACTCTGATCTTGTGTCGGCTGGCAAGCGAAAAATTGCACTGAAATGGATGGTGGTATCCCAAATCGCTGCTCTTCAGACACAGATCCAGATGGTTCAGGTGCTTGAGGAATTCGTTGACCTTAATGGTAGTCTCTTTCTGGCGTGGAGGCTCCTCATATCCGACACGTCCACGATCATCCGGAATATCGGATGTCCTTGACCGCAACGTATGCATGTCCTTGCCGTAATTTAAGGCGATCTGCAACATGCAGTCGCAATCGGCATCCAGACCTTCCAAGGCAGCGAGCTGCTCACTGGCGAGGGTTGAGACCTCCCAGTTATAGGTGATGCGCTTACTCGGCTCGCGCTTCTTGTTCGCAGAAACAAGAATCTGGTCAAGGATGGTTAGGACTGCTCCGGTTCCTGGATCGGCATGTCGATCGCCCCGGAAGTTGCGGTTCGTGAACTGGTTAGCATCGCACGCGATGACGTCCACCTGGTCTGCCACGGCCGTGATCAAAATTTTCATGATGGCGTTCTTGCCGGCCGTAATACCTGACTGAAAGGCATGTGCATTGATGTGGAAAGTGCAAACTCGAAGTTCAGGCATGTGCATGGGCTTGCAATCATTCAAGCTCCCGGTCCGGAATGTCGGACACTCGTGGAACAATGCCTCTGCATCCACTGGTGAAGATTCAATGTATGTGGTGGACGCTTGTGCTACAGCTAAGGTGTCAGGGCAGACTGATGCCTCCATGTTAATTACTGGATCAGCGCCTTCTTCAAGGGCAACATGGAGGTTCTTTCGGACGCCACGGTCATCGGTGATGCCTCCATCTGTCTCTTCTTCGACCTTTCCCCAGATCACGCGGAATGTCGCGGCATGGGCTACCCAGGCTAACCGTTCGCCTTCAAGTTCAATCCTACGAATGAGCTCCAGCCTTGAAGTGCCAAGTGGATCACTGGAGCATATGGCTGCGATAGCGGGAGATTCGCCATCCGATGTAGCCAACACGCAAAGGCATTTGTATTGGTTAATGTTGGATCCTGATTAGTAAAGGGGGTCCCCCCCCCTCAAACAAATAGGGGTCCCTCTATAATAAACTATCACCAAAACAAATTTGGATTCCTGGTGAGGGATCTTTTGTAATTGATTGTAGTATTCATTACTGTATCCTTTTGCTTTGCAGCCTCAGATCTTCAGCTCAAGAGAAGCCCCAAGCTCTCAGCTTCTTCCTCAGCTTTCATGGCTTCCTTCTCAGATGAAGTCCTGGTGAGGGATCTTTTTGGTTCTGAGACCTCTTCTGTTGCTTGGTTGTGCTTAATCAAGTGATGTGTTTGGTTTGCTCAATCCCCTTGTTGCTTTTCTCAGCTTCTCAGGGGGAATGCCATTAGTAAGAACCTCAGGAGACCATCATCAACTACAGGAGGTTGCCTCAGGAGCCTGACATCTACTGCCCCAATGGGCATAGGCTGGTTCTCAGCAGGATTCCTTGGCAGAGTGGCTGCACCTCTTCTGGTTGAATCTGATTCTTTCGCTTTCCTGTTTGGGTTAGTTTGACTTGGCAAGGTAGTGGTAAAGTTTGTTGTTTTCAGGGCCATGGAAACTAAGGCAGGCATTGCCCAGGGGTGAATGGCTGGCCAGCGTGGGCGATTGCTCAGTAGTACAATGATGTGTTCCTCTCACTCTTATTGAAAAACTGTGTAATAGTTATATATATATAGTTTTATTTTTGCTTTAGACTAAGTGCATGTCAGTGGTGGGTGGGTGAAGTGGTCACCAATAGACAAGCTGAGGCTTTGCGCTCAGTTGCCTTGGGCTGACCTGGTGGCTCAGGATGGGAAGGGCCACCTCACAGTGTCTCAGTTCAAGGGCAAGAGGGGCTTCATGGCTTCTAAGGGCAAAGGCTCTATGCCTCAGGGCAGTGCTCAGCCAAGTGCTCAGCCAAGTGCTCAGGAGCTACCTCCTCCTCCTCCTCCCATGTGCCACTCAGTTCTTCTTTCAGGGCTCCTCAGATCACACTGAGCTTGAGGAGTTCATCAAGAAGACTATTTTGGACATCTCAGAGGCTGCTGAGCCAGCAGCCATCACTGAGATCACTGAGCGCATCAACAAGTGGGGGGGGAAGTTGGAGGGCATTGGAGCTGATGCCATGGAGTATGAGAGGAAGCTCCTCCAGGCTCAGGAAAAACTCAGGACTGAGTGCGAACTCCTGAGAGAGGCTGATTTGCAGCTGAAAGATTTGAGGCAGGTGGCCTCAGAGAAGGTCACTGAGCTGGAACAATCTCAGTCTGCACTTGCCCAGAAAAGGACTCAGCAGCTGGCCAAGCAGCTTGCTGAGGCAGGGCTTTCTCAGTACTCTGCTGCTGAGCTTGAGAGCCACCTCAGCCAAAGGCACCTCCTCCTGAGCTGGAGCCTAAGAACAAGGCCCAGAAGCTTGCTCAGATGGATTGAGCTCAGTGGCAAGTGGGCTCAGAGCAATTTACGAAAGAGCTGAAGGTTTGGGAGCGTGTTTGAAAAAGGTTTGTGAGAGCTTGCATGGGGGAGCTGTGCTTGCCTGCTGTTGCTGCTAGCTGTTGTTGTTATTGTTGTGTTGTTGTTGTTCTGGTGGTTTGGTGGTGGTTTCAGCCAGTTGGCCATGGCCATGGTTGTTCACTCAGCTCTTACCCCCTGAGGACCTGAAGATTTGCAGCAGCTCTTGAAGCACGCTAAGGGCAAAGAGTGATTAGATTTTTGTGCCTCAGCAATGCTGAGTTGCCTTTTTCAATCTCAGTGGGACCAGAACACAAACAGCTCAGGCCCCCAGTGAAAAGGTGCAAGGGGTGAGGTCTGCTTGGATGACCGTAGTGGGTTGCAAGTGGTTGCAATATTTGTTAAGTGGTAAGGCCACTTGGCAACTCAGTTGTTGGAGTTAGAACCCTGGTGCCAAGTCATACTTAGCACACTTGGCTGGGGCGACTTAGTGCCGTTAGCTAAGTATACTTAGCTTGATTTCACGGGCCTGATAACTGACTTAGCTAAGTCTGCTAAGTCATGAAATAGTCTCGCTCCAGCCAAAAAAAACCTTCTGCGGCTGGACTGCAATCAAGTCTGCCGAGGGAACACGCCCAACAGGGCCTGCCCTGGGGAAGGTGAAGCGACACCTCCTTGCTTGAAAGTTTCTTTTTTCCAGCGGGCGTGATGCAGAACCACCGTTGCCAAGAATCAATCACAGTGCCGGGAAAATGGCTTCGCTACCATATGCCAAGGACGGGTGTCTGATCGAGGTGCTCGCAAGCGTGTCCGGCCAATTCGCTGCTACCTACAATACATACACTCGCCTCGAGATCTTCGAAGTGCATTCCGACTGCGCAGACTCACAGAATCTGGTGGGTTGGCAAATGGAATAATCATGTTTTTTTGAGGGGAATTGTTTGTCTAGCCTCCCTAATTTTAATTTACAATCAGGAAAGGGCTGACGCAATAGAAGAACGAGCGACTGCACAAACATGTCTTGCCCGGCTTCTGTTCCAAAAAGAAATTCGGCGCACACCCCAGTTTAGTAGTTTTCTTGATATATGCATGGGTCTCTTGGGCCTTCAACCGGCTGAACTTTGCAATCGCAGGGCTTACATTTTTGAAGGAGTCAAGGTGGTGGATTTTTTTAATTAAAGGCCTGCTCTTGTGGTAAGGGCCAGGGGCATACACAAGTTGAAAGCCCACTATCCGGTTCAACTTTGGCTTGGAAAACCTCAAACGGCTGAAAATATTTCCTTTTCTCCATTTCGATTCCAGCATCGAAACCCTACCGCACAGTAAGCGTTGGGCAGTGGGTAACAAATAGACATTTCCCTTCGCTCTTCCCAAAACATTGGTCCCTTGTATGCGACACGTCCGCTCTAAATTGTGCTTCAAACAAATTGACATATAGACTATGTGAACTATCAGTTTCGGCTGGATTTTCTGTTTGTGGACACATTTTGTTTTTTTTACCGTCGAAAAACAGTTGGTTGTGGCCAGCGCCGTGGCCCCCCCTGCACATCGCTTGCTCTGGGCGGCTGCCTGCACACGAGCGCCGGTTTGGCATTCATAAGCAAACAAATGTCTTGAACGCGTGCCTTCATTGTATAGGTGGCACATATCAACTCCATCAACCCTAAAATTGGTTTAAGAACTCCTACCCCATCGTGACATGGGGTTGGAACTGTTCAGGACTTGGTCACCTCACCAACGCTTCAAGAATGGGTGGACATGGTTTGCTAGGGTCAGACTCCATGTGAAAGCGAAAAAACCAACCAAAACAAACTTGTGGATTTCTGTGGACACTCTGTGGGTTTGTTTGCCTTGCTTACTCTTGTAACACGCAAGTGTTTCAACACGCGGGTCTGCGTCCATGAATGGGTACTAAAACGAGTGCACCGAATGATTGGTTTCATCATGGCTGGATGTAAAAAATATAGATAAATGAACGGACATGCCAAGGTTGAACTTCCAATCCCGCTACTATTGCTCGGCCGCCTTTGCATCATGTCCAAGTCCAAGTGAAGAACCAACCAAAAGTCTTTCATCCGTTGCTCCAACAGGGTGTCATTCATTTGGGTGGAACATTTTGTGCAAAAATGACGGTTACAGCCAAGCTTGCCACAACTGTCGTCCTTTTTTGCAACGGGCCACCACAAATCACGGCACAACCAACACGGAGCCATCTGGATTCTTCTTGTAAACCAAAGGGCGTCGAATCAGGGAAGTCTCAATGAATTCAGGACTGTCGTCCTGAGGCTGGAAACAATTCCTCCCCAAGGATGTCCATGGGTTCCAACATGTCACGAAACGGTCGCCAGCTCGACAATGGACCCAAACTTCGCCAACTCTCTCTGAATCACCACCCACAAGAACAACATCACTTGTGTTGCAGGCTAGTCCAGGCCGCAAAAAAACCTCTGAGGAAACATAGACAGGCACGTCCTCCCACGCTTCCAAAGCTAGCAGCTTCTTGACATGGGCAACAAGCAAACCATCAGCTAGGGACGACTTGTACATGGCCAAACCGTCCAGGGCCACAAACTCTTTAAGGGAATTGAACTGGGACAGGCACGTTTGCTTCAGGAGCGCTTGTTCGAATGCTAGGGTCCTGTTAGCGTTCGCGTAGTCATTTCCAAAATGTTTCAGGTCTTTGTGTTTGCGTTCGTGGACGAAACACCCCAATACCCGTTGCTTGGATAGTTGATGCGCTATATGTAAAGCGTAATGGCATTTTGGCTGCATGTTCTCTGGGCCATAGCATCGTTCTCGCAAAGTGAGGTGCTGGGTGACCAACGCGTCTAACTGAGCCGGGTCTAACGAGTTGGCCACAAGACCTTTCAACGCATCAAGCGCACGACACAACGCGTAGAAGCTGTCTTTCGCCAATTCAACCTGACTGGGCTGGTTGTTTGGGAGCTCCGTCAGAATGCTTCGGACACAACTATAGATTGAAAGGGCTTCGCTCGCCGCGCATTTCACTTCACCATCAAACTTATCAAAAATCTTTGTACCTGTCATGGCCTTAGAGGCAGCATGCTTGGGGAACACAAATTGTTTCAACGACGTGGCCGCCTCTTTGGCAGTAAGTGTGTTCTTCAGCACCTCCATCAGCAAAGTAAGTTCTGTCTGGAACACTCCAGACACAAGGAACACGTGCATCCAGTCAAATTGACTGACCGATATCGGCCCCCCCAACACATTCTTCAACAATTGTTCGGAGTACAGCGCACCTTGTTCAAGGTAAAGCACCCCCAATGCAACTTCACGTCTCTCAAGAGCAGCGTGGCTTAGGTTTCCAGCAGCTTGCTTCAACGATCGAACTGCATCCATCACTGATGAGTCTGTGTGACGAATCACCCGTGACAAATCCGGGTTGGCATGAGACTGCAAGTATCCTGATGGATCATTTCGATGCAGATCTAGCTTGTGCAGCACGATATTCTGGCACTGAAAGCATGGAAAACTTCCTGAAGAACCTTTCCAACCCCAGAGCGCCTTTAAGGCGGGTTCATCAGCCACAACAGCACCTATCCTGGCGAACAGCAGATGGCTTGCACGGCCCTGCATGTGGCACATGACGCCACGACTCACATCCAGAGGGGCCTCAAAGAATTTCAAAGCCAATTTGCAAAAATATTGGGACCAGCCAGACTTTACTTCATTCATGACTGATGTCCGGGCCACCCCAATAGTGAACCAAAGGTCCTCACACGAAGTTCCAGCATCGAACTCTAGGAAAGACACATAGAAAGCTATGAGCTTGCGATCGTTTCGTGCTTTTAAAGCCGCACCGGGCATTACTTCGTCCGCGTAGCAGCAGATTCGCCACGGACGTCCTTCATCGTTGGGGTGGCGCTGCAGCTGCTGTGAGAAAAACAAAGCGAACGCTTCCACCTCCGCCAACAAAAAACGGATCAAACGAACCGGATGCACCACAGGAAGCTTTATGGTGCTGCCGTCGTTTTGCTCAATTGAAATTGTGTCCCAGAGATCAGCTGGCAAGGCCTTGTCACGGGCTCGCTTGATGCTTGATCGACTCACACCCCCAGGCAGCCCATGCTGCCGAATATGCTTCAGCACTGCAGACAACCCACTTTGCGACACATAGGATTTGTGGTGGGCCTCAGTCAAGACCTTGTTCGAAGATGAGCCCGGCTTGACTCCCCCCTTCTTTGACATGCCACACGCGAGCTCTACATAGTTGCCCTGCGCCGCGAGCTCACCTAGGCCCTGCAGTTCATGGCACACAAATCTTTCAGCCCTGCTCGTCGAGTCAACATGGTGAATCATTTCTGACACATGCATATTTCAACGCATCCCTTTACAGCTTCTAGCAGAGTTGCCTTCCCTCTCTCCCCCTAGGCATACAACCAACAAAGAACAAAGCTGCAAATGTAAAATGTTCCCTTGCGTGTACCAACGGCACTGCTTGCTCCACACGGCGTGTCACGGCGTCGACATAAAGCAGGTCTGAATGACTCAATGCGTTTAAGGCCACCTCATACCTCTAGCACAACTCCAAAACTACACAGCCTTTGTCACTGAATGCAAAGCTGAACACCGAAGCCTTCACGCACACACAAAGTTTGCAGTTTGATAAAAACCTTAGCCAAAGAACAACATTCATGCCGGTTCCCACTTTAGTCGGCGTCCGACCCGGCACACCTCTTGACATCCAGGGAAAATGCCACAGAACCTTGGACAGGTGGCAACAGCAATGTGTCAATGTTTGTGTGGCATGAATGCTGCACTGGAATCAGGATGTCGCTGTCTCATTTTCTTTTCCGGTGAGCGGTGCCTGCGCAAATCGCCCCAATATGCCTTCGCATACTTTCCCACTGAAAGGTAGCACAGGCAATGGCCACAAGTATTTCAAGGAAAAATTTTCGGCCCTTCAAAGTCACATAACTTCTGTGGCCTTCTGTTCGCAAAAAGCTTTACAATCGGCCTCTGGCAATTCATTTGCCGCCATCAACTCCATGGCCTCCTGAGCGATTTTGTACAGCGCATCTTTGGGCTGTCCTTTCCTGCCGAACTGGCAAATTTGACCACCACGTTTGTGCTTGATTGCAGCTTTGTTGGTGGCTGAGTACCACATTTTGCCGTACAGCTCACCTGCGCTCTTGGGTGCTGGGTCCACGGGCGCAGCTGGACGAAGCTCTGCTTTCTCAAGCGCTGAACTTGCAGCCTGGGCAGCCGTCTTGGCTGCCTTGGCCTTGACCTTCGCTTTTGCCTTGGGTTTTGTGGCTTTGGCCTTGGCGGACTCTTGAGCCTTTGGGTCTTGCTTTCGATTGGCTGCATCCTGGGACTCTGCAACCTCAGCTGCAGCTCTCCGCGCCTTTGTGCGATTGGAAGTGGCCTGTTTGACCAGTTTCTCCATCTCCTCAGCTGACTTCGGAGCTGGGAGGGACAGTGCAGGAGCAGCTGGTGCAGGAAGCTCCAACGCCAATTGCTGTGGAGATGCTGCAGCAGGAGGCTTGGCTCTTTGCTCTGAGCCACTTGCAGCAGGATTTGATTCAACTGGCAAGGCTGCAGCTTTGGACAAAGGATCTTCTTTCTCAGTCTCTTCTGGGACATCAGCCAAGCATGCGTGTGTCCGCTTGCGGTGCTGCGGCTTCAAATGATGCAAATTCAGTTCACCTTCGCCACCAGCCATGCCACGGGAAGCCATTTGCATCATGAATTTAAACATCATCTCGCAGGCTGAAGAACCCATCATTTGCATTGGGTCAGGTGATGAGCCTCCTGATGGCATCAAATCTTTCGATGTGGCCGTGGCCCTTTTGGCAAGTAGCTTGTTTGTGTTCCTGAGTGGTAGAGATGTGGCTTGGGAAGCGATTTCAGTGGAATCAACTTCCATAGCGACAGGGGCTTCCTGAGCATAAGCAGCCTTGTATAGCCACTCAGGCAATTGGGCTGGGTCAGCTGGGTAGCGTTCTACATGCTGCTGGGGCCTCGGGAGGGGTCTGGTTGCTGAGCGCAGCTGGCGCTTGAGTTCGTTCAAGGCCGTGTGGTTGGCACTGGGCGTGCCATCGCCGCACTTCATACCACACATCTGCGCAGTCTTCAAGATTAACCCGAGGGATGTCTCAGAGGGCAGGTGTATGCCAAGGCGCACGAGCCTGCAAACCAAGGTGTCAAGCTTGGTCTGAAACGGAATTTGCTCGTCGGCCAAGGTCTGGACATCACCTTCAGTAAAGTAGCGACTGAAATCGTTGACCACTTGTGATGAACGCCGGGTTCCAGTCACCGTAGTGGCCCGCAAAACAGACTGATTGATTGCTGCAATGAGCATTTTCTTTTGCTCATTCGACCATATTCCAGCTTTCACCTTCTTCACCAACTCCAAGCCAGAAGATGAGTCCATGGTTTGCATGGATTCAAACTTACGGCACCACAGCTCACACTGTTGCTGCCTGCATTCTGCCGATGTTTCAGCCAGAAAGTGTTGAAGCGAATCTAGTTCGCTCAACACTTGGGTCGCCATCAGCTTTGCCAGGACAACACACTGAGAAAATAGAACTCTCTTTGAGCCAGGTTGTTTTGCCTGCGTGCACGATAGCCACGCGCGAGCTTGATCACACAATCCCAGCCCTGCGCCGCGAGCCTTTAGGCCCTGCGCTTTTCTACAAAATTGCTTTTGCACAAACTCTGAACCCTATTTTCACAATTGCCCAACACTGAACTTCGGTCTTCAACTCTACACTTCTGGACTCTGCTTGGCTAAGAAGCCCGGCAGAGGCCGAGCTGTCCTGTCGCTAGGTGTGGTGAACCTGCACACGAGCCACACACCAGACTTATATATGCATCTTCAAAAGTACAGCAAACTCTTTTCAGGCACTTCATTCTAGTTATCACAAAAACCAGGAGCATCAAAGGCAATGGTTCAAGAACTTGCGGGCGCAGGCCCGTGGCAGGATATTTGTGAGCGGGTGAACCTAGATCTCAAACAAATGGCATTGTAGCGGAACGCCTGCAGTCGGCTTCGTCAGCACCGTTGGCAATCTCTAAGCGAAAGCACCTTGCGTGTGTTTTGGCTTTGTTTGGATATGGAAAAAGTCAGTTAGTTTTCCAATGTGCTTCAACCCTTTAAAAGCAATAAAGCAAAGTGAGAGCCTATACCTCCTTCTACTTTTGTGTCCTTTCCACCTGTCTAAACGCTTCTGCGTTCAATCTGCTACAGAAACCATTTACGGACTACAAACTAAAAACGCCCAAACGTCCGTAAATTCATTTCGAAGTTCGAAACTCACCTTCCCATCCGAGTAAAAGCCTGCAGCTGCAGGTTGACCAGTTCTCACCTCAGGCAGCGGGGAAGGCGCCACACACCGAAACCCAACCAAGGGCCACCACATTTACCTGAATGTCTCATACGCCAAGTGTTTCATGTGGAATTGCAATGCGAGCGCAACCGTTGTAAGTGCAGCCCTGCATGCAATGAGCGAGCTCAACCGGCCCTGCTCCCTGTCCTATCTCTTGCACCATTTTTTTCATGTCCAGGAACAAAATCACTGGCCTGCACCTTTGCTCTGAGAGCTCAAAAACTAAAAAGTAAAAAGCCTCACTGCTGCGGGTCTTGTTTGTACAATGACCTAATTTGCAGCACGTTTCAAGTGATGCTGCTTGATCGCACGATGCACAGTGGGTAGTGAGCACTTGGCCGCTTGGGCCTTGTTCTCTGCCTTGATCTCTGAAAGCTTCTTCCAAAATGTGGCGATGTGTGTAAGCCGGTGGGGCATCACAGTTACGCCAGCAAGGATTTGGGTCCGTTTCAAGTCCAAATCTGTGAGTTGAAACTTGAGTGCTGCCATCTTCCGAATCACATCACAATAGATGCTCGCCAGTGTGTCGGTTGGCTGGTAGGTAGACTTCAAGATGTGCTCGCCAGAAAATGATGTGTTCACCTCCACCTCAAAGAATGACCCTGACGGACGCTTGTCCAAGATCGCAGTGCAGGAAGGAATGCGAATGGGCCGGACACACATGTAGACTTTCTTCTCCTTGCCTTTCTCACACTTGACAGGGCGGCTCAACCACATGCACACAGAGTCCTTCTTGATCTCCTCCACCGTGAACTTGTAGGAAACCATGGCCCCAAGAGTGACGAACAGGGTGCGCTGGACCTGGTAAGCGTTCCAGGTGCTCTCCATCCTTTCGCTGGCAACCGGCCCCAGCTTGCGCCAACCAAAGACGCTTGTGGGGGTTTGGTGGCTCTTGATCGAACTGATTTTGTACTGCCACGTCGTCATGATGGAAACCGGTGCTCCCACAGCTTCACGGATCAGTCTCACTTGTCTATCAAAAAGCTGCGCAAACACGTACCGATCTTGTCTTGATCAAAAGCGGATCGCCCTTCAAACTACAGTATAGAGCTGCTTCTAACCCATATCAATCACACCTTGTTGGCTCATTGAAGCATATGTTCAAAACCAGGACACGCGAAGCTCACTAATGCGAATCAGGGATGGAGACATGCAGGAGCAGGAGTTCGCACAACATGCGCTACCGCCGGAGGTTCTATCATCACTGACAAAAGCATCAACCTACCAAGAGAATGGAAAAGAACACGCAAGCACAAGTAAACTCTGAGCTGCTTCAAGGCAAGCACATATCCCAGGCCACTTGAGACTGCCCTCGCATTCCCAGTGCTCCCTTTCCTTTTCACTCTGTTCCGCTGCGCGCCGTGCAACAGCTACATTAGCCCAACGCAACACGCAGACCTAAAGGCACACCATCCTGAGAGTCTCTGGTATGTTTCTAAGATTGAAGGAACAATAGAAAATATTGGAAATATTGGAAAATATATTGTGGGAAATGGACAACTCTCTAATGTCATAGTTTCTACGATCGGAGGATTTTTGATAATTTCTATGTTGGTTTTTCTCCGATCGGAGGATTTTTGAGAATCTCAATGTTGATTTTTCTCCGATCGGAGGATTTTTGATAATCTCTATGTTGATTCTTCTCCGATCGGAGGATTTTTGATATTCTCTATGTTGATTTTTCTCCGATCGGAGGATTTTTGAGAATCTCAATGTTGATTTTTCTCCGATCGGAGGATTTTTGATAATCTCTATGTTGATTTTTCTCCGATCGGAGGATTTTCGACCGTCTCTATGTCATTTTCTTTCCGATCGGAGACAATCTGTAAATTCAATATTTTCTACAACCAAACAGAAAATTTAAACCCATCTTTACAATATTCCACAGGGCTCCGTTTTGGGGGCGAAGCGCCTCCACCGAATTCGACCCCAGCACCCCCACAACGCAGCCTCCACCCAAATGTACATTGCCTTCACGCCTCCAGGTTTTGAAAGCAAGAACTGGGTTTCCACACAAACCACCTACACATGACCTGCCGAGCTTTCTCATTTATGTAAACATAATAACCAGAGTTTGTAGCCTTTCAATTTGCCTTCTTTGCAAAATGGTTCGCTGTCCGAGCATGAGCAGTATTCTCCTTGAAAGCATGCCACAAGGCTTCCCCTCTCTCAAGGCCCAGTATGCAAAAGAGATTGGAGGTTTGTCCCGGGTATGGGCATATGTACCATGATAGAAGCGGGTATCCTGTATCCTAATTGTTCTTTCTTTTAGGTGGTCCAGTATCGCGTCCATCAACAAGCCTGTCCAATGCTCCCAGGAGCACACCTTGCCAGACCTCTGGCGGACAGTGCGCAGAAAGCACAACACTAATTCACTACTCTTTGCAGGCGGTGTTGGTCGCACTCCTTCTGCCATATTCAGAACGCCTACTTTGGCACCAATGAAAAATAGGAAGAACACCTATAACCAAAGTGAACCCTATAAGCCGGCCTTGCAACTGTTTTCGGCGGATTGCGTGGAAAGAACTAAGTGGGGCCCCTGCTTCTGAAAAACGGTCAACTAATAACTATAGACTCTCGCTCGCGCTTGACAAACTGAGGCAGGAGACACCCAACCGTACCAACCTGCATTTTGGATTGTTGGTGCCACAAAGACTTGTAACGCTGTAAGGCCACCAGCTCAAAGCGTGAACACCCGGTCAGCAAACGGTAGAGTAAAAACGCCGCTGGAGGTTTCGCTGTCATTTGCCTTCAAAGGTAAGGCGGTGTGAGACTGAAACTTTTTCTCCTGTACATCTACATAGGACCATGAGGCTTTTTGGCGCAAAAGGTAGCCTTCATGCTCTCAATGCTACTTGCCCTGCCTTCGTTCATGTTAGGCGGCATGGTGCCCGAAAGGATCCATGACAGTGCACTTCCGAAGACTCTTGCAAACTTGATTGCGCTGCTTAACAAAGAATGTTTGTGGCTGCATTGTTTTGAAACCTTTGGGACACTTGCCTATTCATGACTATTCTGCTTTGCTTTATTGTGACGCTTCCCTAGCACTATGTGGACGCCTCGGTTCACAGTCAGCGCTTTTCAATGAGCGCAGTGGCCAACTTGTTGAAGGTGTCAAGCATAACGGTCTCCCTCAGCGTTCCACTTCCGCGGGTTCTCTTCCGCGATCTGCCTTGCCCATGCCTGGCAAACAATCTTTTGGGAAAACTCAGGAAAATCAAAAGCCACTGGGTGAACTGCTGCAAAATGTAGGTTGTTTTGCTTTCGTGACATCACGGATGTAATTGAAACCGCTGCGCACCCCTTTGACATACCAGCTTTACAGTAGGGTGATCGAGTTGCACATGTTCCATACTATCCTCGTTAAATTACAACTCTCACATTCTGCCGAGAAGCTGATAGAAAACACCACGATAATCATAGTAGCCACCACGGACATAGTGGCCTCCCCATGAATCTTGTCGCCCTTTTTGACGCTTGGACTCCTTGGACCTTGCCCAATATGGCTTTTTGTAGGGGGTAGTCTCCCACGTCTGACAATTGGCTGAGTGATCACTGCCAGACCACTGATTGCGGCCCCACTCACTGTTGCCCTTTTGGTTGTCGCTGTTGGTTGCTCTTCTCCTGCGTCGCTCTCTTCTTGCTCCTCCTTCACTCTTTCCCACTCCATCCATTCAGCCCATTCCTCTTCTGTCCAGTTGTCTGTGCCCCCAGTCTGGTCAGAAGAAGGCGCTGGTGGCACGGCTGCATGTATGCGCTCTTTCAGTAGACGTTGAAGGTCATCGTCTCCCCACTGGTCCTCGGATATAATGGCAACGTTTCGGCAGCGAATCAAACTCATAAATTGTTAAAATCATGAAAGAAGGCCGTGGACATGACCTGAACCAAAAAAGTTGGGCAACACTTCAATCAGTATTGCCAAAAATGACGGGGCTAAAGTCCACTGAAGCAGTTCTTAGGATCCTGAGAGGCTGCAATGTCCGATTCACCTTGCGGCGAGGCCACCGGCATGGTGCAAAACTCAAAGCGCTGTGACGGACACCGATGGCCAACAAGTCTTCCTGACGGTCCTGTACAATTCTGTGACCTTTGAATTATCCTGTGAATGTTACTGCCTTGTGAAAAGCTGCACTTTGAGCAACATGACGATTTCACGCAAAACTCCACTTTCCCATCACTTCTAGAGTTAGACAAGCTTTGCTAATAAACATCTGAATGCAAGCACGACAGCCACGCACAGTAACTGACAAAAAGCTATCAAAAACAAATGTATACAAATGAAAACACATGTATATAGGTAGGCTGAGTTCGCGCCACTGACGAAAACTTCAAAACTAGAAACGCAGAAAGGATGGCTAAAGGATGGGGAGAGCTGACATTTGCGCAAGAGGTTTTGACCCTGCCATATCACCATGATGTGGACATTCTCAAGACAATTGTGCAGCCACTTGCTGAAAGGGAATCCTTGCAAAGAAAAGGAAAGCCTTTCAAGAAAATTGGTGTTCGCTCTTTCTCTAGAAACCTGCCTTTTCTCAATGCGCTCTCACTCAGCAACCTAAAGGTTCATAACGGATGCCTAAAAAATCATCACTCCGCGTTGACATGAGTCTCATCAACCTCAATGGTGGGCTGTGGTGACCTGGGCTGAGCCTCTGCGATGTGGTGTTGCGTTCTCCTCAGCTTGTGCCTGGGACTCAGCTTGGGGCTGCGTACCTTTCGCTTCTTGGTAGGGCTCTTTTTAGGGCTGCCTTCTTGCCCTTCACCTTCACCCAATTGCTTTTGCGCCAAGTCCCGACGAATCAAAGCTCTCATGTACAGCAAGTTTTTGGCTGTAAACTCGATCCACAGGTCTGTTTTCTGCAGTCCCCAAAGGCATTTGGCCGTTTTGTTGGCCTCCTCACTCGTGAAACTCTCGCACTCTAATTCTTCCAACTCCACTAGCACCCATTTCTCATTGAGAAGCTCTGAGTCAGCTGTTGTGATCTTCCTTTTTGCAGAGCACTTTTCGCTTGCATCGGCCGGTTCTCGAGCTTTTGCAATAGCCTGAATGCTAGCAGCCCGTCTGCGGCCCAGAATCCCATCGAAGCCTTTCGTGTTGCAGTTGATCCCCTTGTTGTCCAAAGACTGGCCGGTGGCAAACATCACAAACTGTCGGTCGAATTTCTGCAATTTGCAGAAGACAAGCGGGCCGTGCTTCTCCACAGTTGGCACCCAAGTCCGGGTTTTCTTTCCGGGCTCTGTGAAACGCACAACCCACTGCTGTTCGATTGACAAGGCAGCTGCTTTGTCTGGTTCCTCTGCATCTTCAGCGCAAAAGCTGGCGGAAGAATCCATTCTCCGGCACATGACGCAGCTCGAGGAACGCTCTACTTTCACAATTGGTCGCGAGCCAATCACTTGATAGTGGCCCTGCGACGCGAGCACAAAATGGCCCTGCGAGATGTGAACTTCACACAATGGATCAAGGGCTCCTATGACTCCTGCCCAACATGACTGGACAGCTGTGGTTTCAACCTTTCTTCAACAAAAGCACCTGGCTTGTATGAATCACGCCATCATGCTTGATTAGGGGTCCAAAACCAGGGACAGCAGTTTCTTTTAGCTCGAGCCGCTCAAGGCACAACAACTTTGTGGTTTCTAAGAGGTTGGAATAGCCCTTCCTGAGCTTCCAAAAACTTTGCGAACGTTGGAAACGCAAGCATCGTGGAAAAAGACTTCTGAACTAGGAGCACCCCTTCAGCGTTCTGCGCCCAGCACCAAAGTCTCTTGCGAGTCCTCATCGTCTGCGGGCCCCTCACTGGCCGCCGGACTAGCGGCGACATCTGTCTTCTGTTTCTTGCCAATGTCTTCCTCTGGAGTTGCGCCAGCAGTACCCAAATACCTCTTCTTCTCTGGGGTCCCAAACTTCTCTGAGTAGGGGTTCTTGACCTTTTTGATGGACGTGGCATCCTTCACAGCAACGGCAGAAACCTGACAGAGGAAAACATGACTATAAAGCTCCTAACATCAACTACAAGACATGTAAACCCTACGCCTCTCACACACGCACACCCAAAAACACACACATGGTGGACTTGCATACTCTCACACGCTCCGCTGTTCTCTGCACCACTTACACAGCCAGCCTTGTCCATCTCTGCGTTATGACGATTCTCCTCCCTGCAGGTGTGTTGCGCACCGTCACCGCCACTTGTTGCTGCGGCAACCGAAGGCAAACCCAGTCGGAAAGCAGCTGCCATGTGAGCTGCTGCATTGTTAGGCATGGGTGGCTGGACACGAGTAGGCACCCACGCACCCCTACTACTTGAGCTTGGTGTCACTCCTTGCTCTAAAACAAACACGCAACACCAATCTGGATGCAACCACGCTTAGCCTCGCAACCACAGGTTGACTAAACCAGCTTAGTACAAATTCTCAACGACCTTCCACACGAAGAGGGAACAGGGTAGACACATACAAGTCTGCGGCGCAGTCCACATGCACAGTTTGCAATCAAAGGCAAAGCCATCAACTCACGATGGATTTGCTGGGAGCCCACACCTTGCTTCAAGTGTTTGAATGAGCCTGGCAATCACTTCGAACGACGCGTTCGACTCCACAAGACTGCGAGAACCATTGGATCCCTGCAGCCGCGAGCACGTACGGCCCTGCTTTTTCTTACCAATACAGTCTTGCGCCTCCAAAGCAAAATCTGACCCTTGCAAGCCATTTACACCAGCAAATGCAATTGTAACAACATATTGTAACAGAAAAGCTGCTTCATGAATAACACATGGCAAGCATTTTGGGCAACATCTTATTTCTGGTTAGGCTCCCTTCGCGCGGCGCCTTTTGGGTAAGGACTCAAGAGCTTCAAGCTCAACAACTTTCGGGGCCACATGCTGAAGCAAAACATCCCCTTCCTTTAGCGCTTTGAAATTTTTCAGCACTGGAATTTTGGACAAAGAGTCATTTCGATCAGTCCCATCTACGAGAGGCGCAACCTTGCAATTTGCCATTTCAGGATCGGGTGTACCCTTCACCATCCAGAAGGGTGCGATGAAACCAGGTCTATCTTCCGCTGGAGGGATGCATGTGGGTTGCAAAAAGAAAGTTGCGTTCTCCGCACCACATAGCCCCAGGCAAATGCCACCATGCCCTTCGAATGGGTCATAGTCTCGAACACACTCAATTCTCAAAGTGCTTGGGACGAGGACCATCTTGCCAACATTGACAGGCTGGCTTGCTTCCACAGACCGAGGCTTGGAGTACACCCTGATCTTTTCAAGGCAATCGGCATGCTTGCGCTCAAGTTCACAAAGTTTCTGCAGGATGCGGCCCTTGCAGATCTGAGTTTCGACTTCCAAGGAATCAGATGGTGAACAAGCCTTCAGATCAATTGGCTCTTTCTCAGCAGGTGCATCGGTGACTTTCCATTGTCCGCTCACAAACCCTTCCCAAGAAACTCGGTAAAAATCTCCATCCACCTCTAGGGTGACCTTGTCAGCACTGATGGCCGAAATCTGGCCAAGCACTTTATCCTTTTTTCTCACCACATACTTCCCCACACTGAAGCCCTTTTCTTCCAGCAGAACTGCTGGATTCTTGAGGTTGCCGCTCTCATCGTACTCCCGCATTTGCCTTTGAGCGATCTTTTTGCGTTCGAACGATGGGGGAATGGTGATTGAAAAAGAAAAAGTTCTGCTCCCAAACCCGAATGCAAACCGTGCAAACTTTAATGAACTGAGCAAAGGCACGGAGGTGCCGGGGCGGCCTTTGCAGTGGTACACGAAGCAGATGATGCTTCGCTGGCCTTCCATTTGGTGGAGAGCACGGTGCCACCAGTAGCCTTTTCAATGCCACTGCACAAGGCAATGGCGCACTCATTCAAATCAGCCAAATCAGGCAAGTCTTTGTGCTTCTTCTGCAGGGCGACCATCACCAAGTTCCTTTCAAAGGCCACTTGCAACTGGTCAATCTCGGACTTGTGCGGGTGCTCCGTGGGGAATGTTGCCTTGATGAGACTGTCAATTTCACCCATCATGGCATTGGCAGCAATGATGTCTGGCATGAAATCCTTGGCAAACAACTTCTTCACGTCACTCGCGTTCAGAAACTTGTCAATGGGACAAGTGTACCCAGCCACAAGTAGGGCGTGACGGAACATGACACAAGGATTCTGTGTTTGTGGTTTTGGATCCAGGCTCAAGTGTTCAAAGAAATCAGGGCCAAGCTGTCGACTTGAGCCAGCACTGGACTTGATGAAAGCTTCTGTGCGCGCCAACATGCCGCCTCCAAATTTCTTCAAGAATTTGAACATCCCAGGCATGCATGCAGCGCAAGCAGGCTTGCTTTTCAAAAGACGGGCACGTAGTTCATCCCAGGTGAAAGGTTTACCGAGATCTTTTGCGCTCTCTTGTGCTTTGAAGATCCGAAGGAGCATCTGGGCCTCGTGTTCTCCTCTGCTGACTGACGTGTTCATACTGGCCTGCACCAACGCAGAAAAGCTTGGGAACTCGAGGTCCACCTCAGAGTTGACGACCTTCCACTTGATTCCCTCCCTGCACGCTTTCCCAAGCATTGGGTCCAGGGAAGAAGCTCTACCAAGGTGTAGGCGACCATCCAAAGACAAAGTCTCGCTTTTGCTGGGGCTGCCTGCAATCAAGCATCTGAGCGCAGCGTTGGTGTGGCTGCAAGACAATGAAAGGTATCGAAGAGTTCCCCTGGGAATTGGTGGCAGGAGTCCCATACTTTGGCGGACGAGCTCTGCATTGAAAGAATAGGCCTTGTCCAAGGTTGACGAAGATACTTCAACGCAGATTGCATTGCACTGGCGCTCGTCAAACCCAATCTCACTGATTGATTGGAGCAAACTGTGTGTGTCCAGTGCCGAGATGCCAAAGCCGTCCCGGTTCTCGGGATGTGTTCCTACCACACCAGGTTCCAGGATCTGTTCTCGCACCAAATTGTGCTTCTGCAAGACGGTCATGATCTGACTCACGCCCTTCACCAAGCCGCCCTCTTCAGCGGCCTTGATGGCTTGGGCCACCTCATTCTTCACTGCTGCGTCCATGATTGGAACCACTGATTCAAAACTCAAACTGAGCCAACGCAGCGAGCGCAGTCGGCCTGCTGGGCGAGCATTCCATGCCCTGCCTTTGCTTTGAACATGAAAGTAAGCTTGTTCCCCCCCCCCCCCTACAGGGTTCCTTTTAAAGGACCGGTGTTTCGAGGGTCCCTTTCTTTAATTGAGGTGCAACCTCTGCCAAATAAACAGCTCTCCCCACAACCTAAATCTACAACCACAAAAAAACACATTGTTGCCGCCCGCCCTTCACACAAATCTACCTGAGAACACACACCACACGCCCGCATCCAAACCTGAAGGCATGTGCGAAACGCCACAAAATTCTTGCAAACAATGAAGTTGCTTCGTGAAAACACACTCTTCCAACCCCATCGCAGCGGCACTCGCGGTTCGGATCTGTGCGCCTGCTTCTGCAGGCAGCCGCCGCCCGGAGTGTCGAGCGCGGAAGCTCCGCAACGTTGATTGCGCTGTGTGGTTTTGCGTTTCCATTTAAATAGGATTGGAAACAACACTTCTGGATATAGGCAATAGAAGTTTTGGTTTCCTCTTGTTTTGTGAGTTGTGAAACGCCACTTTACAACTGTGTTTTGATGTTGGCCTAAGTATGCCTTCCAAACCATATGTTCCACATCGTGGGCAAAAGGCTCCTAGAAAGAACAACAGCCTGTAGTTGCAAACGTTCACACACTTGCGGCTCTTAAAGATTGAAAGTTTGACAGGCCACGTTTCTCTAATGGACCGTGGGTTGGGGTCTATGATATTTTTTCTGTCCAGCGGTTGCATCCCTACATGCTAGCAAGAGTCACCCACGTTCAGTAAGTTCCACATGGGCCAACGGAGTGGTGGCCTACCAAAAACGATATTCACGAGGCGAACAAACAGGTAAAAAACGAATCGCCGCACGCTGATTCCTAAAATGTGCCTTGAAACATCAAGTTTGGTAGTGTTGGCACAACGCCCACACGAACGCGCAGCGCGCCGAAAAAAAAGAAAACTCCGCCCACAAAACACAAATTTCCACGCGCTGCCACATGGATTTGGCAGACTTACCAAGAAGGTTAAGTAGACTTAGCCAAAGGGCTAAGTATACTTAGATGAACTTAGCAAACAGTGTATATATACTTAGGGTGTGCACCTAAGTCTCTCTATTAGACATAGAAACACATAGCCAACATGGCTATGTACGACTTAACTTTGGGGCTAAGTATTGCACCAGACATAGCACACATCTATGTACATAGCTGCCACTAGCAAGTGGCTAGCAACTGCTGCATGTATGTTGTTGGTTTTGGCTCACTTGCAACTCTGCTAACATAGTGTTAGCGCAATTGTAAGTCATGCTTAGCAGACATGCAACCCGCTTACCAAGTGGAGCAACACAGCCATCCATTTGCAACAACCGCCGGTCATCCAAGTGGGAGTGCATGGTCTCAGGTTCTCAGTCAATCACCAAAGTTCCAGGGTCTCAGTTCCAGGGTCTCAGGGTCGCGTGTACAATCACTCAGCATGCTTTGGTGGTGCCAGCAGCATTCTCAGCATTCTCAGAGAGCCCAGCATTCTTTGCTCAGCTGGCCTGCACTTGGTCTTAGTTCAAAAAATTTCTGTTTTGCTTCGAGCTTGGTTGAGTAATTATGCTTGTTGTTTTGGCTGATGGTTTTTTGAACTTCAGCGCATCAAACTCAGCTTGGTACACTGAGGACTCAGCAGCCATGGGACCACAGCTCAAGGCCTTCATTGCGCTCAGCTTGTGCTGTTGCTCAAGCATCAGCTTGGCCAGTCACTTGCACTTGGTTAATGGAGTTCTTTCTATTGTATTTAATTCATGCATGTGTTTCACATTTTTTGTACTTGCAATATGGTTTATATATTTCACTCACTTGGACACCCTTGCAGCTGAGGTGGGACCTCAGTGGATTTGGCTGCTAGGGTTGCTCAGGTGAAAGAGCTCCTGAGCCTTGAAGCTTTGGACCTTGGGCAGTGCTTCATTATGTTTATAGTTTGTAGTTTTTAAATTGATTTGTTTTTTGCTGCGCATCCATGTTTTGCCATCAGTTCAGCTCAGCTCAGGGTTGGTTCTCAGCCCTGTTGCTCTCAGCCTTCATGGTGAAGGCTTTGATGTGCCTGAGCTCAGGCCCTGTTTCTCAGCTGGCATGGCACTTGGAGCAGCTCAGGAATGATCCTGGTACAGACTTGGGTGAACACTTTTGTGCTCCTTTGTTTGCTCCTGGTTTGTTCTTTGATAGTTCTTTTGCTCCATGGATGTCAGTGAGGAACTTTGGAAATCCTCTGAGGACCAGAAGGAGCGTGATCTTCAGGCCTTAGAGGACATTTCTCAGCACCTCCTTTTTCTGAGCAACAAGCTCAGCTCAGTGGAACTCAGGCTAGATGCCCAAGGAGGGAACAGCTGGGATGTTCTCAGGCACCTGAGCCAACACTTCACTGAGTTTGACCCA
This sequence comes from Durusdinium trenchii, assembly GCA_963970005.1. Classification (NCBI taxonomy): domain Eukaryota; class Dinophyceae; order Suessiales; family Symbiodiniaceae; genus Durusdinium; species Durusdinium trenchii. The sequence goes on along the minus strand of CAXAMN010004991.1, from coordinate 299,594 downwards.
GCTCAGGGAGGCTCTGCTCTCTTTACTGAGTTTCTCTGCCAGAAGAGGTGGTCATTGATCTCAGGCCCAGTCTCTCAGTGGCAGTTGACTGAACCTTGTTCTCATCTTAGTGTCATTTTGCTGTCTTTGTTTTGCTGAGTGGTTCATTTGCCCAGAGCTATTAATTAGTGCGCCTAGCTCAGGAGCAAATGGCTGAGTGGGGCCTGCTGCTGCATGTTGCAATCCTCAAGACACAAGAGGGTGTTCAGTATGACAGGTTCCTCAGGGCAACCCAGTCTAATTAGTCATAAGATATATATATATATATATTGATTAATAATACTTTTCTTTTGTCTTCTCTTGCAAGAGCCTCTATATTATTGATTCTTTGCAAATGCCATTAGCTAGCCAGCTCTCAGGCCATCTATGGCCAAACAGCCTCAGCAGAGCTGCTCAGTGATGAGGAGAGGATCCTCAGCAATTGCTTGCGCCCTGAGCTGGACATCTTGTGGGCCAACAAACCTCAGCCAACTGTGGCTCAGCTGGTTGCTCAGGCCCATCCTTTCTCCTCAGCTGCCATCCACTGGGAAGCTGTTCAGACCAGGGCACAAGGGCTCAGGGTCAAAGCTGCTCAGATTCATTAGCTGAAGGCTTTGGCCTTTTTTGTTGGTTGTGGCTTGGGTGATGGGTTTGGTTGGTGGGTTAAGTTTCTTTGCTGAAGGCTGAGAGGCTTCAAGTCTCAGCCTCACTTCAGCTGACCACTGTCGCTCCTCAAGCAACGTCTGAGTGGAACATTGATGCTGAGGTTCCTCAGTTTGAATTTGATTTGTTTTTTGTTTCTTTTCTGTTCCTCCTCAATTGGTTACTTACCCTTAGGTGGATCCATGTTATTAATTGTTGGCCTTGAGCTTGCCTGACCTGAGTGAAGCTGAGGTTCAGGCGCACTTGGCTGAGCTAGCTGAGCCATCTTCTGAGGTGCAAGACTGAGCTAGGAGCTACGCTGCACTCAGTCTCTTCTGAGCTAAGCTGCTGCACTTTGGAGCTCAGAGGTTTTCAGTCAAGCTATTTTCACTAAGTGTTCATTGTTGTCAGATCTCAGCTCCTTTGCTTTTTCAGCTAATGAAGCTCAGTAATGAAACAACAAACCAAGAGCATTCCTGTTGAAAACAAGCTGTGTTTGCAGGGGGTGGTTGGTGTTCATTGGCCTCAGGAGCTAAGTAAAGGAAGATTCCATGTGCATTTTTCCAGTGGAAAAAAACTTTTCACAATAGAGGCCCCAAAAACAATTTTATTATTGAGGATCAGGTGCCTTCCTGGTCTACTACCTTGAAAAT
>CAXAMN010004991.1:285863-296647 GCA_963970005.1 Durusdinium trenchii | reverse complement strand
ATCCCTGACAAGGAGGTGAGCTCAGCCCAGCAAGGAGCCCAGAAACCAACACCTCTCCCTCAGGCCTCAGCCACCACCATCATTGGGGTGTCAGGTGATGAGCGCTTTCGCATCACCTATGAAGCAAGGCAATTGCTTCATTCAGTGCATTCTCAGGATGAGATTGTTGGATCAGTGTGCAAGGGCCTGCTGGTTGTGCCTGGCCAGTGGGCCAGGCTCAGCAACATCTCAGAGGGTGGCACTTGGCTGAAGACTGAGAGCTTCCAGGTTGGAGACAAGACTGTTGTCAGGAAGCAAGGAACCTCAGTTGGAAGGATCCTGGAGCCCTACAGGAAACTGAGGAAGAGTGGACTCAGTGATCCTCACTTGGTCTATCCAAGCTCAGGCTGAGCAGTACCCATGCTCAATGTGGATGAGAGACTGCTTCAGCTCAGTGTTCACTGACTCAGCTGCTGAAGCCATGGCTTTGGCCAACCAGCTAAGCTGCCTTGTAGCTGAGAAATGCACTTCCAAGCTCCAGATCACTGACACAGACTTTTCCAAGCAGTTCAAGGCCCTGGTCAGGAGCAAGCTGACTGAGATGAGATCTGAGTGGCAGACTCAGATCAGAGATTCCCACTCAGTTTGGAAGGTTGGCCCAAAGGAGATTGTCACAGCAGTGGTTCATGCCCAGGAATTCCTCAGTGACAAGAATCTCAGAGACCAGTGGTCCTAAGGGCTGCTGTCAGGAATGGGTTGTTGGTTTACAGGCCAAACCCTCAGACAGGAAAGCTGGAGGAGCTGCTGTCTCAGAAATGGGCCCAGGAGTTGAAGCTTGAGATGGGCACTAAGAGGTACAAGCCTGAGTACCTCAGTGACAGACTCAAATGGCTCAACAGTGAAGGTGTGCAAGTAGATGCTGACTGGAATTTGAGCGAGGTGGCTAAGAGCATCACAGACCTTCAGGTATGGGACTATTTTCACCCTGAAGATGAAGATGAGACAGGAGAGCTTCAGATCACAGATGCCCTCAATGAGGATTTGGAGCTGGAGCTCCAAAACTCCTTGTCATTGAGGCTGAGTCCTGCATTGAGGCGAGCTGGCCTCAGGAGATTGGGCACCAAGCAGTACAAAGAAGCGAAGCTCTCAGAAAAGAAGAACCCCAAGCACAGGGCAGGTAGGGCTAAGCTGAGGAAAGCTCACAGGAGCAAGTTGGTAAAGGGTTTGGCTCTGAAGGTTCAGTCCCAGTCCAGAAGAGAAGCCTTAGCAGAGATCAAGCCTGAAGCTCAGCAGAAGAAGAAGAAGGCTCAGAAACCTTCCCTGGTCTTGAAGGCAGCACTGAAGATGAAAGCAAGTGCCAAGACTAAGCCAAGCCTGCACTCCAAGCCCTCAGCTGTTGCAAAGGCAGAGAAGAAGATTGCTCTCAAGGCCAAAGCTGACAAGGAGCTGCGCGCAGCTGAGAAGATTGCTGCTGAGGAGGCACCACCCCTGCCACCCCCAGCAGAAGGCCCTCCAGCCAGCGAGGAAGATAGCCTTCTTCACACTGATGTTGTGGTGATCTCAGAGGCAGCTGGCAAGACCAGTTTTGGCAAGGTTGGCAACCTCATGTCCTTCTCTTCTTCCTCAGGAGCCTACACCTTGCTGAGTGACACTGGTGCATACCAGGTGATGCCTGAGTGGCTGGAACCCAAGGACAGCAAGCCTGCTGTCAAGCCAGTCCAGTGGCCCAAGTGGAGCCAGCTCAGCAAAAAGGACACCAAGCTCATCTTGACTCAGCTCAGCAGCAACCCTGAGGATCAGAGCTCCCTGCAGTTTGATGAATGGTCCTACCACACAGTCCTCCCATGCCCTCAGGATGTTGCTGAGGTTGAAGACCAGCACCTGTGGTTGGGCTGGGTTCTGCTGAGGTGGATGCTGAGCAAGAGCAACTTGCCAAGCTGTGAGGAGTTGGGGATCAACTGTGTTGATCCCATCCTCAGCAAGCTGCTGAATGATCAGGATGACCCCTATCAGCTAGCAGCCTTAGAGGCTGGTGTTCAGAGCTGCTGGCTTGAGTCCACCAAGGTTCTCTTAGTTCCCATCTATGCATCCTTCCACTGGACCCTGCTGGTGGCTAAGCGCGAAGGCCCTCAGCACCCCATAGCATGGACAAGGTATGACAGCCTCAGCCAAGAACATGCTGAGTCCCACCCTGTCCAGCTGAGAATGGGGAAGCTGCTGGATCCTCAGTTTGAGCTGCCACCTCTCAAGAATGTGGCCAAGCAGCCCATTGGCTCCAATGCCTGTGGCTGCTATGTGCTCCACTACATGGAGAGTGAGCTCAGAACCTTGAGGGGTGAATGGCTGTCAGTTTGGCCTGAGGCAGGTTGGAAAGCATGGAAGGAAAGGCTCAACAAAGCTTGTGGCAAGCTAGCCTCAGAGGCTGAGGCTTTGACTGAGGCAGTAAAGCAAGAGCAAAACAAGCTCTCCAAGCAGCAAGCTCAGGTGAAAGAGACCCTGGACAAGGCTCAGAGCAAGCTCAAGACCCTCAAGAATATCACCTCTGCAGCCTACTTGGCTGCTCAGGAGCTGGTGGATAAGAACTCAGTCACCTTCACATGGAAGAATTTGTCTGAGTCTGCTACTAAGTCTGTCTTAGCCTTAGAGGCTGCACTGGGCAGGTGTGCTAAGTGCAGGTGGCAGTCTGGTTGCTTGGCCTGTGACCCCTACAAGTGCCTCAGACACCACCTGCGCAAGGAAGCAGCTCAGGCCAAGAAGCAGGCCTTCCTCAGCCAAGGACTGGGGTTGTAATTAGTTAGTTAACATCTTGTTTGTGGTCTGTTTGTTTGTGTTTTGCTTTGCTGCTGGCTGCTTGCCTGGGAAGGGAGGGGGGAGTGCAGGTGGACAGGGTTCAGAAGGAATTCAATCCCTGATTTATTGGGTTTCCACTATAAAAATTTAGGGCCTAAATTTTTTTAGCATTATAGAGGTACCATTTTTCAAACAGGGGGGTCTGAATAATTTTGGAAAAATTTGCATTATAGAGGCACCCTTTACTAATCGTGATCCAACATTAAAGAGCTCTCGATGACGCTCGATGCCGTTGGCTTCAAGAAGGATTGTGATATGGGCTGTGTTCCTGACAAGGTAATGAGGAAGCACAGCATATTGATCGGTCTCGGCGAGATCCCTGGATAGCGGCTGCCTGCCGTTGAAATGAGGTGTACGATTGATATCGCCGAAGTTGAGAAGCAGGACTGCTCAGTGGACTTGGCCGAATGATTGGGTATGGTGCCACATCAGACTGTTCGTCCCAATGTTGAGCAATCGAGGGAATGGAACGGCTCCTGTAGGTTGGATGGTTCGTGTAATGGTATTTGCTGACTCCTTCGAGTACAATTCGATCCATCGCGGCATAACCTGTTGAGCCGCCACCGAGAACAAGATCTTTGATTTCTTGCAAACGGTGCAATCGACCGACGTGACGGTCGTCAGGATGCCAACCCTCGGACTCGGCTGCGAAGGGAATCGTGAAATCAATTTCTGCAGTGATCTCTTCGCGCTCGTGCTCACCCAGCGGCGCCGGCATATCAGCGTCTGGGACGGTCGAACAGAGATAAATGCTGTTGCAGGAACAATGGTTACTAGCATCGTGGTAGGAGTCAAGGCATGTTCCATGTCGACATGCTCTGCAGAAGAAGAGTACTTCAGCATTTGCACAGGTCAAACAGGTCATCTCATCTGGGCGATGATGGAATTTAGTTGGTGCTTTCTGTGCTTTCCTTGCATCGCTGATGACCTCCCGCGCCCGCGATGTCGCACGCTTCTTGGATGTTGCTTCGATGTACTTCGTTTCCGGAATATCGGAAAACGAAACCCTGCGACCCTCGGATGGAGTGCGGGCGGCTCCCGGCCGCATGGTCAGCCTTCTTAAGGACAGTACGAGACGGGGTTCGTGACCGTGCACGGGAGGACCAGACCCTTGTGCTCTGCTTCTCTTCTTTCTTGACTGCTGCAGACGATGAGGCCGCTGCTGAAGGATCGTCCGGCATATCGGACTCTTCCTTCTTCACAGTGCCTTTCTTGACCCAGGTGCCTTTTTGGCATGCTTCCGCGAGGTCGTCCACCATGGCTGCGTCTAAATAACTTATGACCTGAACTTCATCGTCGTCGTCTGCCGGAATGTCGGCATCGACCTCCATGTCGTCATCATCGTCTAGATTCTAGATCAATCAGGTCATCTCCCTCTTCCTCGGTCGTTTCCGACAACGAGCGCTTCTTAAGACGACGCATGTTAGTGGCTTCATCCTTCCAGTCGTCGTCGAGGGAGAGAAAATTCAGCCATGTCTCAGTGTGGATCTTGGACATGCCGTGGAGCTGATGGCGGTCAAGTTTCTCCTCGGCCTCCTCACGCCATGCCTCGACCTCGCGGATCTTAATATTCTTAAACGCAAGCCGCCTGGTTTCAGCCTTGAACTTATCGTGGCCTTTGCCTACCAGCCTCAGTACCTCACAATAGAGCTGAGAATAAAAACGCAAGTACGGCTCATCGGGGACTGACATGGCTGGAGTGGAGTCCGGGACATCCCACAGCTTAGTTGACACACAGCAATTGTTCCGGATGTCCCATGCAAGGCTGAAAAGACCGGCCGGAATAACGGCCTTGGTCAAAAAGTATCCATTCTTGCTCAGGCAAAAATCTTCCATGAGCTCTGGATGCTTTTCCAGCGTAGCCTTAGACAAGACGAGTATCACATTGGCCGTTGGTCGAATGTGTTCATAGGAGACCAAAAGTCCGTCGATCGGCAGGAAGTGGTTCATGTTACGCTGCTTGTTGCCGGCTGTACTGACGCCTCCGGGAAGGAGACCGTACTGCTTAATCGAGCGGACGCGGCGATACTCCGTCATGTGAACCAGCGTGTCCGGCATATCGGAGAGCTGGCACTTCGGGATCTTAAGGCCGGTTAATGGAGTTGCGGCGCCTCCCGAATGGCTGGAAACGGCTTGCACAAAAACATGAGCTGCCCTGTACTGCTTATATAATTGGGCCAGCTCCTTGCGATCCTCAGCCGTCATACCGGCTGGGTGGATCCACTGAGAAGGGTTATTAACAAACTTCTCACCCTTCTGATGATCGGAAGTGCTCAGAATGCCAACCTGGTACCTGCCTTTCTGATTATACATAATAGTGATGGCAAGCGGTAGCAGCAGGTTAATGCGCTCGGCAGATGCTTCACACCATGGCTGAATCTGAGCCTTTTGCACAGCCGGGAAGGCAGAGTCTTCCTTGGCATGGCAGGTGTGAGCCCAAACGCTGAGCATCTTCCTAAAACGAGCCCCGGCCATCAGCTCAAAAATTGAGAGCGACTGATCGGCATGGGTCCATCCGGAATGTCGGAGGAGCTCAACTCGCGGGAAATCTTATCGTAGAGCTCGCTCTCATAGATCCGGTTTAAGGCCTCTTCGCTGAACTTGAAAAATCCGGACCAAATCATCCACAAGCAGTAGACGAAGGCTGAGCTGACGCCGTACTCTGGCCGTTCGAACGCAGAGTCCATGGCGCTGGGGCGAGGACCGGCATCACGGGAATTGTCCTTACTCTTGCCCTTGCCGTTTCCGCCGGAATGTCGGCGTTCGGCGTCGCGGGACTCTGGTCGCTTACCCTTCCCGCCGGAATGTCGGCGTTCGGAAGTCTGGCTCGGTTTAATGCTCTCACGCGGTGTTAATTCGACCGCTGGCGCGCGCTCTTCACGAGATGGCGAGCGCTTGCCTTTTGATTTGCCTTTCGATTTATCCTGGCCGGAATGTCGGCCGCTGCCCTTACGGGATGCATCAGGCGACAAAGATGCGCGAACGACATCAATGAAGCGAGGTGCGGATGGTGCCGCCTCAGTCGGCGAATCGCTCTGACGCGAAAGACTCACACTGCGTCTGGACCGTAATACCGGTCGCGCAGTGGAGGGCTGGCTCGCTGATCGAGGCCTGGACTTGGCTGCCTGTGCCTGAGAAGGTGCAACTGGAGTCTCGGCAGCAGGTGCTGGAACTTTGCGGCCCATGATGATCAAAGAGACTAAATATGCTCAAGCTTGTCTTCGTCCGTAGTAGTGCGCTTGAACCAGAAAATGCAGTCGCAGACACAAATTTTCTTGAGACAAAAATTCACAAGAAAAATGTCATGAGGTATACATGAGTGAATACACACAGTCTGGTATGTCTTCAGCAAAGAATGTGAGAACAAACTGTGGATCCGGCAGGTTATTAATGACCCACTCAGTTATAAAAGCCTTGTGTTTCACAAGTGTACGGAAAGGTGGGTGTACATCAACCTGACGGAGTGTTCCTGTCTCTATGCTTCTTACAAGTTCGTCCGGTTTAGCGGTGTGTTTTGTTAAAGGATCAGCGAAACAGAATTCACTTGCGACGTGACTCAAGTCATCGATGTTGCCAGTGTTGCTCTCGTGTCTGAGCATCTGGACGAGGTGATGTGTTTCCTTTTGCTGTGCAGTGGTGACCAGGTTGTTTGCGTCTGTTCGCAGGTGGATAGGAAGAATCTGGCCACTGACATCAGCCCACAGCGCACGAAGAAAAAGACATGTGCCAAAACACCTCATCAAGGCTTGAAGTTCAGCAACAGTGGTGGACTGAGTAGTAGTAGTAATCTTATGACTCTCATAGTCTATGATAGTTCCACGTGTGGCTGAGCTATCTTTCTTCTCGGTATATCGAGAGTTATATGGCTGTCTTTCTTCAGCTAAATAGATGACATGTGCACGTTGACTGGACTTGTCACTGTTGTTTCGGTACGATGCATCAGGAAAGCCAAGGATGCGTTGGCTGCCCTTGAGAGGCCAGAATCGAGCATCTACATATTGGCTCTTCATCGTACGAACAACCTTGTTGATCTCACGAACGTCACCAATGGTCGGACTCGAAGCGGCGGACGCACATCTGGAGAACTTGTAACACAGGTGAACCTGCGTTCGACTCTGTAGCCAATTAAGCTGGCCTAAAACAGAACGATATGCTGTATGCATCTGAGGATTACAAGCAATGTTGTCCTTTAGATGTTTATCAAACTTGATTTCCTCTACAGCATCTACTGCAAGCTTTTGGTCACAAGAGATGTAAGGTCCTTGCTTATCATGAGTCTTCCACTTGATGCGTTGACCAACAAACATGATGTCATTCTTGTCTTCCGAGCCTACGTTAAAGTCCTTACGAATGCTGGCAAGCACTTTATCTGCAAAGACCTTGTCTCCGGCCATGAACAAGTCATCGACATGAAGACAAATGAAACCATGTGGTCTCCGGCCTTGTGCATTATTCTGTGCTACAGGATCCAGCAACAGCATCTTGGACAGGATCATTAGACGTAGACGTCTTCCGGAATGACTTGGACAACGATGTGTCTTGAGATGACATCTTGTCACCGTACAGGATATAGGTGCATCGATCAGCTCTAGTTGGCACAAGTCCATAACTGAGAAGTGCTTTATCGACAACCTGCCACCATCTGCGTGGTGCATCGTTCAAACCGTATGCGGACTTCTTCATCTTCGCTCCTATATGTGGTGGATATCCGCGTTCGGACGGGATCTGGCAAATGATGTCTCTAGTTTCATCATATGCTTCGCCTTGCAGGAAGGCGGTCTTCAGGTCCATATGATACAGATCCCAGTGACAGTTAGCTGCAAACTGTGTTGCACATCGAAAACCTGAACGACTGGCTGCAGGACTGTCGGTTTGTTGGGTATCCTTCTGTCGATCTTGGAAACCCTTTAGCACCCAACGTGCCTTACACTTTAGGAAGTTACCGTCCTTGTCCTTCTTGATGGTAAGGACCCAGCGTCCAGCAACATAGTTCCTGATCTTTAGCTTACGCATGTTCACAAGCTCGAAGACGTCATTGTCGAACCATGATTTGCATTCGGCTTGCTTGGCTTCCAGGAATTGCTTGGCAAACTGACGCTTTTCTTGCTGGGTTGCTTCCTTACGCTTCTTACCGACAAGATAGGAAAACTTATCTTCCTGTGATTGATACAAGGTCAGGAAGGCCTTGTCATCCTCCGTAATACCGGAGTAGACTTCTCGGATGTCGGCATAGTTCTTACGAAATAGCTGACGTTTCTTCTGTGCCATGTACGAAGACGGTGTGACAAAGTCAGCATAGGACGGAACTGTCTTAAGATCTACAGGTGAGCCATCGATGTACCGTGGTACTGTGAACGAACCAGTATTACTGCAGAGCTTCTGTTCAGCTGACAACCAGCTCCAGCTGTTTTCGTCCACGAACAGGTCATTGTAATCGATGGTCTCATCTGAGTCAACGTCATCTTCTTCTTCTTCCTCAACATCAACTGCTACGTCGTCCGGAATATCGGAGTCGACGATTACAGCTTCAGGTGATTCTGGTGACACTGGCTGTTCATCATCATCGCCTGCGATAGGCAAACTGGGTCCGGATGGCTGAGCATCTGCATCACCGGCGTCCTCGTCTTCCGGAAATTCTGGTATATCGTCGATGTCATCTTCCGGTTTGCGTTTCTTCACTGGTGTTCGGACGACCGGCGGCGAAAAGACGAGTCGATCATGAAAGACGAGTCGATCATCACCCCCCAGATGGTTGCTCGGTGGAACCGTAGGAGGTGAAGGCGAGACAGGCATCTGTACAGGTCTCGTAGGACGAGCTTTCGTCGAAGGGCGTTCAGACACAGGAGATGGAGTAGGTCGTTTCTCACCAAAAATCATCTGCTCATCTGGAATAGATGGTGGAACGACAAGAGTAGGAACTACAAGAGTGTCTGGTTGCACAGGAGTCAATGGCAAAAATGAATTAGGAATAGGTGGAACTGTGGCTGCAGGAGTAGAAGGTGGAAACTGTGATGGTGGTTGTGGTCCTGAAGGTGGTGTATCCGGGAGTTCTCCAGGCATGTGTGCGTCAGGTTGTGACGGTGGTGATTGGCCTGGAAACGGTGGAAACGGAGTGTCTGGCGGTGGTTGTCCTGGAGAAGGTGTAAACGGTGGATCGGGACTGTCTCCAGGTGTAAAGAAATCTCCCGGTGTAAATGGATCACCAGGGATATCGCCAGGCGTGTCAGGACCGGTTGGTGTCATATACGTGTCAGGATCCAAACCAGGAGGTGGTGCAGGTGGTGCGCCAACAGTGTCAGGTGTGACAGGTGTGTGAACAGGTTTGGACGGAACACGACCATCAGAGTTCCAGAAAAAGACACAGCTCCAATTGGACTCCACCAACTTCGACAAGTCGTCAAAAGGATGTGATTGGATATACAACTTATAGTTGTATCCTTTTTACGCCATAAAAACAGTACACCTGCGGTGTGACGGTACCTGACCTTCAGTTGTTCAAAAGTACCGCGCAAGATTGTGGCGTTCTCACATGCCATGGTAGGTGCAAAAATCTGGCGCATATGTGAAACATCATGTGCGATATGCAATGACTCAGACCAAGGATTGTACTCATGTCCCTTAGGGAGTGAGTTCACTCTGTTCATAAGACGTCGAACATAAAAGTCCTTCACAGTTACACTGTCAGATTCACTGAAGTGAACATATTCTCGATCCGTATTTTCCTTCAGGAAGAGCTGGAGAGATTCGAGACCCGGAATATCGAGTTCTCCAAGCAGATCTACAGCTACGGTAGTCTGTGCGTGAAACAATCCATGATGGCTTCCCAGCGGCAGAATACAGCGAACAAGCTTGGAACAGAAACGATAAGGATATACCTGAGCTAACTTGGTTCTGCTTCCAAAGCCAGGTGCTGAGCCTTCCAATGGTTGATGTTGATGTTGTTCACCCCCGAGCTTATTACTACATCTCTTGAACACAGGTGCTAAAACTCCTTCATCAAAATTGTGTAAAAGAGAAGTTGGCTTGTTGTAGTAATAGCCGTTAGGGTCTTTCATTCCAAATGAACACATATCAAGAGTGCCATAGGTAACACCATGTTGTGACAGGAGACGTTGAAAACATCTGGTGTACCAAAGAGCTGATGAGGCAGGATTCTCAATGATGAAATGGCCTCCGTGTTCAATCTGAAATATGGCAACACGACAACAAAATTCCAGCATGGGAAGAAACTTCTGTCTGCGCTGATCTCGTGCTACGCGATCATGGATATTGGTCATCTGACTCCAAGGAGCACAGTGCGGCGCCATAAAGATGATTCTAGGCTTCTGTTTTTCGACGATGTCCATCGTCCTCTTACGTCCATCGCTGGTCAAGATGTCAAATCCGGTTCTCAGGTCAATAGGTTGTCCAACACGCAAACCATTCATTGCAGCAACTTGGCTTAACCGTGCTGAACCTGCGAACAGTTCTAAGAAATCAATCTTGCCAGTCATGACGGGTTGCCATGCATAAGAGGAATATGTGAAGCCTTCCACACCGATCTGGGCTCCGTCGCTCTGAACTAGAGAGCTTGCGTGGTCAGTGACCGGAATATCGGTCCGTGCACTCTCAGAACTCAGAAGTGCAACCGGGTCGAGTGGCGCCTCAACATCTTCAATCGGATTGATGTCCTTACGGACCTTGCTGATGTTGACCTTCAGAATTCTGGTGCCTAAATCGATACCAACCATGCTGCCGTCAGAACTGATGACCTTGCCCTTGATCCATTTACCACTGTGGGTTCCGTCAGACTTTACCTTGGATTTATCTTCTGTCCAATAGTATATCTTATCACCAGGGTAAAATGGACCATCACTCAATTGAAGTCTTGCAGAAATATCTCTTCTCAAATCGTCTGATTGTTTTGCTTCTAGATAAGACTTCATGGCAAGTGTTCTGAGGGCATCTATATTTTT
>CAXAMN010004991.1:256404-275863 GCA_963970005.1 Durusdinium trenchii | reverse complement strand
ACAAAGCCGGGTCTTCTGCCTTTTCCGCGGCCTTTTCCTTTGCCGCCTTTGGATGGTTTTCTGAATCTTCTACCATGGATTCTTCTACGGGTGTATCCTCCTTTGGCTGCTAACACCCAAAATTCGGACTCTGAGAACAAACTCACAAATCCTTCCTCGCCTGTTTCTTGATCCATCACCCAGTATCCGGATTCTTCTTCCAAGTCTCCTTCATCGAGGACAAGGAAAGTGGATCTTCTTTGCCTGCGGATCGAAGGATCGGCAGTTCCTGTGGCGGTTCCGCAAAAGAGATCAAGGAATAAGCCTTTGACACCTAAGTATGTGTAGTTGTTCATGTTGATCTGACGCAAGGCCATGCTGGCTACAAACCTTTCTCTCTGCTGTTCGTTAAGATCCGACTGAACTAAGAAAATAAGTGACATCAAGTTGTCAGACAATGGAAAGGTGTCACGATGTGCTTGTTTCAAAGCATCAATGTGTTCAGTACGGATTCTTTCTGCAGTTTCTCTTCTTTCTGTTGGATCGGTGATTTGTTGAAGTAGCATGTATTGCTGTTGCGAGAGGATATCAGTAAAGTTGAATTCATCAGGCTGTGGAACAGTCGAAAGATCTAACAAGCCCATGAAGGCTTCCATGACTTTCTTGCTAGCGACATCAAAACGAGCGATCCAGCTGACAAATTCCCCGTTTCCGCGCCAGGTCCTGAAGAGCTGCATGAAACAACAAAGAAAAACATGATTTGCTCCTTTGACAAAGTATTGGCGCAACGTCTCCTTGAAATACGTAATACCGTTTCTTTCATGACGAAGCTGTTCATTGTCGAGCATTTTCTTGTAATATTCGGCGTTTCCGGTTAGAGCGTTCTTCAATGATGGGCCTAATTTTTCGGCGCTTAATGTGGTGATATTCACCCAGTCATCAATCAAATCTTCAAACTCGAACCAGGATGACTGTCCATCGAATGACGGAGGAATCTTTGGCGTCATCTTGACACCTGCTGATGGCTGTGCCTCGTACGTCCGGTATGTCGAACTCGAGGACCTTCCATGCTGTTGGCGATGACGCGAACCTTGAGCTGCGAAAGCTTCTTCTGGATCTGTTACGTCAGATAGGTCGCTGTCATGCTCTTCGTCCGTATCTATGTTAAAGATCTGGACCATGGTCTATTTGTTTGACAAGTGACTGACTTGGTTGTCCCCTGTCCGGAATATCGGACGATTCGGCACGAAGGCAAAATCGACCAATGCGAAGCAGGAGACACAAGCTCCGCTACCACTTTGAGGGGTAAGTTCCCCCAGAAGTGGCAGTTGGATAACTGGACCTGATCGAAACACCAAGCAGTCAAACACGTGCGGTCGGTGTGCGAGCTGCGGCGAAGCACACCTTTTCTATGGCAGTGAATGCAGTATTGGGCTGCTAAGTCTTGAGCCAAATGAATTATGTCGAAAGCGGACTGAAGAGCTACAGACTAATGTATGTACAAGAACAGGTGCTACACGTATAGCGTAGACACGCCCAGGGGGACCTAGGACCCTACTAAACACAGGGGGGAGGGGGGGGGGCGGCAGGCTGTCGAAAAAAACCCCGGGGGGGGAGAAACCTTAAGCTGAAGCCAAGACAAGCTATACTAACCAAGACAATCCACAAAACACGCCGGCAGGCCGGCGGATTAAGAAGTGACGCCACCCCCTGTAGCCTGGAGCGTACAAGATACCAGTACAAACTACAGTCTAAATGTGCACTCACTCGAGCGGCAGCTCCACATTCCGTTAAAATGAACCAGACATGAGACCTGACGGCACTTGACGGCACCTGATGACACCTGATGACACCTGATCACACCTGACGACACCTGATCACACCTGACGACACCTGATCATGCCTGATGACACCTGACACAGTTCCACTCTGGATCAAAGCAGAAACAGCTTCTGCTGGCTGCAGCATTGTTTGTCTCTGACTGCCCTGCCATTTCAATTGCTGTCTGTCTATTGCACTTCTAGATCCACCATAGACATCCAGAGTACCGGTCTCAAGTTCGGGAAGAGGCCCTCTACATCGACCTCTACTTAGAATCTAAGATGGGGTAGGCACTGGGCCTGGCTCGAAAACACATGCTCCTGTGGCTTCCGAGTCTACTTTTGATCGAGTGAAAGATCCCTGTATTCTGCCAACCATGTCTAGTCTAGACAGCCCACCAAAAAGCCTTGCACCAAGCTCATGGTTTGTTTAGGTACAAAGGGCTGTCAAATCTCCACTGGTCAGGCCTTATCCATCCTGGACATGCTAGACCGATCGAGGTGACTTCTCCTTTGCCTCCAACAACGATGCAGCTTGTTGGAGCCGCTGCCTCTGGCTACTGCGCGGACCCTTCGCCCGGAGCCCGCGGGGTCACTTCCCATCGAGGTCGGCCTTCCTACCAAGAGGGCTCATCGTGCGTGATGATTTGGATTTCAAGTCTTGGAATCGTGCGATGTGTGCTGCATGCATGGGCCCACTCATGGAACTTTCCTGCCAGGCCAGAACCACCTCTTTCACAGGTCTTAAAAGTTCAGCACGTGGCCAACGCAAGACAGTTTCATCATGCCGAGGACAAGTTTTTGCAGAGCCTAGCCCTTGGACCAGATCATGCAGACTACTTGACAGGGCAACATCAATCTTTCAGGCGCAAGGCTTCACCAATCGGCCGTATCTATAGATAGTTTTGCATCAGGAGAACAAGAGCTGTTAGATCAGAACAGCGCTCCTCTAAGCTTGTGGAGCGGACTGAACCGCCTCAGCTGATCTTGAAACTCCAGGCTAGCGGCTAGACGCCCAGGCTGCTGCTATGCCTCACAATTCAGCTCAACTTGGCAACTGTTGAAGAGATAGGCTTGTGGCCAGTCGGCCAATCAAGACTCCAAATGTCGAGGATCTGGTCCTGCTTGAACGACGTTGGGTTGCAGATGTCATCCATAGTTGACCTCATTCGGGGATCAAGCATATTTTATAGAGGACACCAACGAGTTTTTGCTGTGTGTACGGAAGTAGATGCAACCACTGGGGCGTGTGGGAGCTTAAGGGCACTGTGCGTCAGATAGGTGCAGCGCCTGGGAACAACTGAGTTTGGAGCTGGAAAACACTGACCACGCAAAGCACGGATGCATGGATGATCATGGATGGTATGGTATGCCACTTGAAGGTATGCCGTACGCCACAGCTGCTTTGCTGGCGCTGGATAATCTCGATTCGTCTCGGCTCTCAACTGTTGATGCCTGAACTCAGGGAGAAGGTGTTGCGCTCAGCTTCGTGTGATTTATCACAGGGGGGTCGCAATGGACATGTCACGGGTTGGCTGAGGAGGGAGGGTGTGGGTTGGCTGGTGAGGACAGCAACCCATTGGAATGCTGTGATGATGCCCACGTGCTGATCTTGAGCTGTGGCCAACACATCTCAGTGAGCCATAGTGTTGCTTCTGCAGCTACAGAGTGACTGACTGGAGTCGAGCGCCTGATGGCGCCCTGACGATGCCCCGGTGACACCTGATGACACCCGGTGATACGTGATGATAATGGATGACACCTGACGACGCAGGATGAGTTTTGATGACACCTCATAACACGTGAATGACACCTGTTGACGCAAAATGCTGACTCACACATGATGTCGCCTGAGCCTGATCCCGCCTGATGAACATGGCGACGCCTGAATGCACCTGACAGCGCTTGACGACACTTGATGACTCATGACACCTAATGACAATGATGGCACATTCTTACACCTGATGATGTTTGTCTGACGCCTGGTGACATTTGATGACACATGATGACGCCTGATGACACACGATTCAAGTGACACATGATGACGCCTGATGATCTCTGATTGCATATGATGGCCACGATGTTATATCATGACATCCGAAGACACATCTTTAGCTGGATTTTTTGGAAGTTTGCATCCAGTCTCAGGAGCCACCTGGCCTTCTCGGGCGCCTCCAGAGGCCACGCCATGCCGGTGGCCGCTGTTAGGCGCTCTGAGGCACGAAGGCGGCCGGCGGGTTCGCCGCCCCTCGACCTGGGGTGATTGGGTGTGGTTTGGGGGTGGGATGGACGTGGGGCCGGCAGGGTTGTCGCTGAGACCAGGAAAGGATCACGGACATTTGGTTGAAGGAAAACACATTTGTTTCGATCACTTTCAATCATTTATATAATACATTTTCGATTGAACGACGAAACTATATATATATATGTATTGTATCAGTTAAATTGACCAAAACGTCAGTTTACCTGAGCTGGATGGCAGTGCTTCCATTTGTGCAGGTCTCCAAATAATTACTGTACTCATTTGTTGTTCTCCAATAAAATTCATCCGTCGTTGCGGAACTGTTTGTGCTGTCACTTAGCTTTTCTCCCATGGTGATCACCGAGTGACCAATGCTGGTGACTTCTTTGCCTGAACACCTTACCTTCTCATGTTTTAACCTCCTACTACAATACAACCTGTCAGGACGTCACAGTCTGACAGTCATTTACACACATAAAACAGTTCAGAACCATCAACGTTCGCACAGAGAAATGCAAGCATGTGATCAGATGATAGTTGGTAAGGGTCTTAATTTTAGTTGTTTATGTAGTGCTTGGCGGAAGATGTAGGGAATGTCATAGTGTCATACTTTATCCTTTCCTTGGCGCTGTAACTTTTGGAGATCATGAAGGGACCAGATTCACCTGCCATGGAAAAGCTCGGATGACATGATTATAAGGATCCAGCCTGCACCAGAGTGGTACGGGATGCCTGTGGCTCAGTCTAGGATCAAGCTTCTGCGAACTGGTTTGTATGCTTTTGGCAATTGAGAGTCAATACTTTCTTTTACAAAGCTATTCACTTTTAAAGACTTCACTGGCACGACAATCAATCATGCGTGCATGTTTGCACGGATGATCAACTGTTGCATTTTGGGACCAGCGGTGCAGAAGTTTGTGTTTATGTGCTAGGACCATCGGATCCTTATTGCACCCTCCATTGAGAGGTTGGAACATAATTCTTTCCAGAATGTCAAAGCAACAACACAGCATACCAAAATCTAGTGGACAAACTTGTGTTCCGTATGGCTCCGAAATGGGGTGCACAAATTGTTCCAACTTGAGCAAGTTGTTAGCGATGCACTTGTTGCTAGTAGCTGCAGCTTCTTGTTACTATAGAGACTTGTGAACTCAACTTCTCTTAGACACCTTTTGAGCAAAGAGTTCAAACCTCTGAGTGAGCCTTTTCAGGAGACGCCCGCCCTTTGCAGTGTCACCATATCCAGTTGGACAACCTGCGGCACTGCAGGCTCAGAACTTTTCTGGAAAGTAGTGTAGAGGGGGTCCGGAGAGGCTCGATGAGGTTGTATGGATGGAGAGATGGACGGAAACTTGGAACTAGGCTTGGCAAAACCCCTTGCAGCATGTTGCAGCATCCTTCCGAATTCTTGTGCACTTTGCGTCTCAGGGTGATGGAGCCTGCGTACCCTTTGACAGCAGCTGCAGCCCTCGAAGCGGAAGTCCTCTAAGTTGCATGTCCTCATTACGTGTGTCTTTTCACAGAATCTCAAGGTGCTATTGACGCAATGCAAGTAAATATAGCCTTTGCCACCTTGGACAGAAGATGATGGGCCGTGCAGCGAAGAATGAAGCGGTTGGTAGTTGTTTTCATGAAGAGAGGACCCCATGCTTTTTGCTCTTATTCCTTGTTCGAGCCACACTACAGTACTAATGTGTATTTGTGTGTTTGTCCACAGCTGGTTGAGCTCCAGCCTGAGGCAACACGAGTGACCTCGACGAGGCACGAAGCTCAAAGGGTGAACGCAGGTATATAACCAGATAAGGCTTAGGTCTTGACAACAATTTAACTATTCGGTCATTTGTGCATGTCAAACGCACTGTGAGGCCAGACCAGAAAGGCTGCGGGTGAACTCTTACGCGGGAGACCCAAAGGAGCCAATGTTGAAAGAAACAGCAAGATTCCTGCTCAATAATGATGCATGAGCCCCTAGTTGGGCTCAGCCAACCTGGTAAGGCTTTCAGCCGGGGTCGCTCAGCTCAGCAAAGCGTTCCTTCACGCCCTGCAACTTGGTTGCAAATCGAAACGGGCTGAGGGAGACGTCACCAACTGGAGTTGGCGACCACCCCGCCTTTGTGCACTCGTTGCAGCACGAGGTCAATGTTCAGGATCGAGCCCACTCAGTTCCTCTTGCAGAGAGAGACCATCGGGCCGCTCGATGCAAGAAGAGTTGCGGTACCAAGATTCTAATGCCTGCAGTCAGGCCCGAGTCATCTACGACCAGGTGAGTTCTCGCAATGCTGAGGCCCAAAGGGAGGATTGTGCGTATCTATGTTGTCAGATTGTTGGCAGTGGAAGGGTCATGCAGGAAAGAGTAAGGCTGTTTTCCAAATAAGAATGCTCAAGGTCCATTCACCGAGCCGCCCGCATGCGCCAGATTCCGAGGAGATCCTTGGTTAATTTGCGGTTAAAACAATTTGTCGCTTAGCGGCGATCAGCCGAATCAGCCGTTGACTAGCGTGAAGACTGGCATTATGTCGGGCACGCCAGCCATAGATACAAGGAGCCAAAATAGTTTTATAAAGCAAAAACAAAGCAAAAAAAAAGCAAAAGGCAAAGCAAACAAAAAAGCAAAAAAATGTAGCTGTGCGTATTTGTCGCTTTTTTTCACTTTTTTTTTGCTTTATTTTCGCATTTTTTTCGCTTTATTTTCGCTTTTTTTTCGCTTTTTTTCGTTTTTTTTTTTTTTTCGATTTTTTCGCTTTTTTCCTAGGAGGGTACAGCAAAAACATATTTGTCGCTTTTTTTCACTTTTTTTTCGCTTTATTTTCGCTTTTTGTTCGCTTTTTTTTCGCTTTTTTTTCGCTTTTTGTTTTGCTTTGTTTTTGCTTTTTGCATTGTTTTTGCTTTGTTTTTGCATTTTCATTTGCTTTTATTTTGCTTTTTTCACTTTTTTTTCACAAAAAAAATTATTTGATGGTTGGCCATGTATGGCTGCCATCGCCCAACATAAGACTGGCAGGAGCTACGGCATACAGTTTCCGACCGGCAACTTTCTCGCTATCTCTCTGCACCAGAGTTTCTTGGCTTGAAGGAGTGCTGAGAGCGCAGGAGCGATTGCGGTTTCTATGATGTGCACGTGTAAGAATGTGTATGTTTGTAGTGTATATATATAATATACACATACAGATATTATATACATAACTATACATACACAATGTAGCATTATACAAAAGCATTGCAAGTCGTTATAAGGACATGCCCTGAGAAAAGAGGGGTGGATCCCAGGTTGCCATCTCCTTGGCAAGTTGCAGAGGACAATGTCTCGGGATGTGGGCATTGGCTTGGCTCGACGTTGAATCTTTAAGTAACAATTTGCGAGAGGCTTCCTTCCAAACAAGCGACTCGAAGAATGCATTTGGATCCTGGGTTTTGATCGAGAATCTACTACTGAGTAGGTGGAGGCCGTCGCTATTAGGTTGGAGGCCATTACTACTAGGAACAAGAAGCTACTAGTAGCTTTGTAATTTCCGGGAACAATATGGAACGGATGCCGCAGGAGTTGGGCCAGGCTGGTGGCATGGCGGCTCCGAGATATTTGCTGGTCCGCCTTGGCCACTGGGCGTTTGAAAGAGGTAACATGCGTTGAACCCGAAGGCCCTAAGGATCATGGTACCAGTCATGGGCAAGTGAGATCGACTCCTTTCAACTGTTTCTGAGTGCATGATCCTGGCCAAAAGCATTTGACTGAACTTGTTGAGGGGCCAGGATTCCAGAACCATCCTTGCTGGACATGGGAAAGCTTTGCCGCTTCCCAGGAGAGTGTATCCCCGCAGAGACAGGTGCAGCCACAGTTCCTCGTTCCAGGCTGCTGTGCCTGCTTCTGGCTGTAAAGCATTTCCAATTATATATATATAAGTTTTACGCAGGTGGAGACAATTTGTTGTCACACTTCTCGCCAGATTGGATTGTGGACCACAGTGGCGGGACTTTCTGAACTTTGCAGAGTACGCCAATCCAGAGGGGGTCTCTTTGCAGGAGTGGACTCCGCTAGAGACTGCCAATCATGTAATTGGGACACGGCAATCACATTCCTTGAAGCCAAATGTGCCAGTGCTAGTGCAGCAACCATGAGTCATACGAGGATTATTAAGAGCTTTCATGGTGACTACACAACGTTAATGTATTGAAGATCTCCACACACACACACATGCACACGCATACTGTCAGAAGGGCTCGCACGCTTTGAAGCAGGAGGTGTTGACGTGCCCCTGTTGTTTGAGCATTTTCCGGCAGCCTATCGGTCTACCCTGTGGCCATAGTCTTTGCCGCAGGGGCGCCAAGAGTTTTGGTGTTTTAGCAGCGGGTTCCAAGCTGCCTTTGAGGAGGTTGCTATGTGCGGGTCTTCTCGCAGTCGACAAACTCCCGAAAATGCCCTTTGTGCCGAACGGAGCTGGGAGGGTTCCACAGCTTTGAGTCTAAAAGTTTGAGTCAAGTCAGCGGGTGACTTTGCGTTTTGCACTTGGTTGGAGGACCTGCCTCGTTGCGACCTGCGGGTGAATGTGGCAATGGCCGCAGTCTCTGATGCTTTGCGATCCTTCCTGGCAGTGCAAAGGTCAGCTTGGCTTTGTTGGCAGATGGGCCTGGATGTCACTCAGAGCCCAGATAATACAATATATATATATATATATCAATATATATATATATATGATGGTAGCCCTTGCTCCGCGCACCGCGCGGACCTGTTTTCCTCTTGGGCGTAAAAGTCCCTGCACGGTCGACCAAATCAACACTCCATCTACTTTCTAAATTGGCGAGGAATCGAACTGCCGGGCAACATTGAACCGCTGGACATGCTCTGGCCGCAAGCATTCAAGTAATCCACCAGATCTTTCAACCCTGGTGACCCTGTCTTATAATGGCTCATGCAGTAGGATCGGTAGCTGGCGAGATCAGGATCGTTGGGATCACGCATTTCCTCATAGGTCTTCACACCCTTGTACTTGCCAAAGGCCACTAAAGAGGATCCCCACTGGCTGATCGACGTCACACCGGGCGGCAGATTGCCTTGGGGATACGGAGACTGGGCCTGCTCCGACGACACCGGCATCGGAATGGGCATGGTCGCTCCCACCGATGAAGCAACATATGAGGCCATCTCTGGGCCTGTGGACTTCTTTTCTTCACGAAGACGCTTGCAAGCATCGGTCATAGTTCCAGAAGGGGAACCCTCCCACTTGAGGTCAAGTGAGATATCTTCGACATCTTGCACACGCTTCGTCAGGGCATCCCATGCACCACATTTCCTGGCTTTGAGAACCAGGCGGAAACACTCGTCAGCTTCGGCTGGAGTGAAAACACCCTTAGAGTTCATGACCATGGTCACTCGCACACGAACGGAAATCAAGCTCGACTTGTTCCACTCTCTTGGAGAAAGCTTGAACCATGTAACAAACACGGAGGTTGTTTGGATATTATTCTGCTCGGCAGGGTTAGGTTCTACTTAAAAAAACAAAACGCATGCATCATGAATTTGCTCTCTGCAGAAACAAGCACGACAAACAAACAAAAAGGATAGGCGGCAGCTTCACTATGGTTTGGTATTCATCAACCCTTAAGTGCATCACTCAAAATAACTCGTTATTATCCCTTGAGACTATATGCACTCATGAATACGACGCAGTGCTATTCATGCGCTGCGCTATCATGTGACTTGGTCTTCTGCACGTACTGTTTCCTGCGATCACGTTCCTGGGCTCTGCGCTCAAGTACCAAGGCCTCCGGGCTAATTTGGTAACGAGCGGTCCTTAGGCACGCTCTGACAAGATCGAATGCCTCAGGACTCTCCTTGGTGAGAGAGTCAGCCAACATCCTATCCATTGGTATCCACCGGATATGAGCTCTCATACGACTAATGCTATCCCTAAGGATGACGATATCGATCGAAGTTCGACGGTCTTCGAGCGTCGGAGAGGATTGAGCAATTAGATGGTCGTATAAAGACTTGCAATCGGTTACTAGCAACACCAAACGGTTTCCAAGGCCAGTCCATAGGCTCTGAGACAGTCGAGGTCCATCCAGGGCCTCTGACAAAATCAAACTTGTCCATTCAAGCATGCTCGAGGCAACTGACATGCTTTGAGCCTCAGCACTAAGTGTGGAGCTCACCACTCGAGGAAGGCGGAAGCTTTTCCAGTAGGCGGGTGTCCAAGAACAGTCGATTCCCTTGTTTACATCTTGGTGAACGAAACTCACCATGAAACCCGCTTGAGTGGCCCCCGCCCTGGCGTTGGCAAACGCTGCATCGGAATGACGCATCAAACCTAACTCACCCGGGGGCATTGAACAGTAATTGATCTTCTGATCTGCATGTTGTCGCGCCCTACGAACAGCATGATTTGCAGCAATTGCATCTCCTATTGTGGGCTTTGGAAACGATTGTTGGGAGAACGATACTTGTGTTCCAAGATCAGGTCGGGACTGGTTTGCTAGCCAGTTAAGGCTTCCATTCACAGCCCTCAAACAGCTAATCTCCTTGTCATCAAGGGGGGCATCCCTATCCCTACATCGCTCCCTACTCATATGGATGGGTCGGATTTTATGAGCAAACTTTTCTTGACTCATAGTGATCTCGAAGGTTTCCATGTTTTGCTCATACTGGGCACCGCAAAAATCCCCCGATCCTTGCCGCCACTTGCGGAATTCGAAAACCTTCTGCAAATCGGAAATGGCGTTGGTGTAGGCTGTTCGGCTGTTCCACAACCCCCTGTGACACAATCGTCAACGTGCACTCCATAGACCCCTTTTAGCTGTCCATGTTCTCTAAAATAGAACAAGCATGCATCAAATCGAGACCGTTCGAACCCAACACGGACAAGTTCTTGGTGCAGCTTCCGATACCATGCTGAGGGGGAGTCATTGAGACCGTACACATGACCTACTACCTCGATCAAGGCGTTCTCTGGCACGCCTGGTATTCCTCCCTTCGGAAGGCTAGCGTACAGAGGTCGATACCGCTTGGGGAGATCCCCTGCGGCCAGGAATGCACCCTTGATATCTCCCAAGGACATGTGCCAACGGTGGGAAGCCAACAGCTGAAACAGCATGTTCCTACCAACTTGGGACAAGGTGGGACTTTGAAGGTCTCCAGCACTGGCCTTTTCGCTCAAGTCGGGATCGAGGTGACCTTGGAGACACCACCTTGACTCTGGGAGGGGAATCATCCTCCTGCTTGATGGTAATGACATATCGGCTACCCATGATTCGATGTTGGAGGTGTTTCCTGACATCATCGGCTTCGGAGCCTAGAACTAACCGCGCAGCATGCTTCGAGAGGATGGTGTTCCACTCGAGCAATTTCGCTTCATCCACTCTGATTTGCAGTTCAAGGGGGTTCCCCGTGACGGGTATCTCTTTGGACGCTTTCTTCTTCATGTAGGGTGCTACCAAGACTTCATGTGATGCTCCGTTGTTGTACATGGTAACTAGGTCATTTATCTCTTCTAGTGTGAGGTTCTCAGCTCTCCTAACCAGTTTGGCCTGTGTGAGGTGTTCCACTGAACAGATGGTGATTTCATCCTTGGCAAAGGTTTCCCCTGCTGCTTGAACACAGAGCTGATCGTCTTCCCACCCTGTGGTCGGCTTCTTAGTCGAAGGCTGGGAGGACTCTGGTAGGTCCTCAGCTGAACGCTTGAGTCCATGCGGATCAGCAGGAGGCTCTGACGATGGCTCTGCTTTCGCCTGTTGGGGAGAATCCTCGATGATGCGGTTCACTAATTCAGGGACGATTTCCTGCATCATTTCTTGGAAGTCTTCATCTGCCATACGTCCAGGTCGATACAAAGCCATCGGGCCGTCTTTCTGGAGAATCCTACGACGAGGTCTGACGGGACCATAGCCTGTTTCCGGATCTACTGTGTCTGGATCTGGTCGAGTGGTCGACTGGTCAACAGGCTGTGGCAATTCTGCCTCGCGAAAATCAGTGGCTTTGTCCTGGACGGGTACCGGTGGTGAGAGGAGGTTAGCTTGCATATCGACATCTGACGATTTGGGCTGACCACCCGCTACCGTTTTGTCCAGCACAGACTGGGGGACTGAACCCCTGGCGGCTTCATCAGACCGAGTGTCCTCTGATGACTCTCCGGGATAGGCGTCAGGCACTAGATCGATATACTGTTTGCTTGACAGTTGACCCGATTCGATGAGATGTTTGATTCCCAAAAATTCCATATTTGGAGTCTCTACTAGTTTGATCTCATCCTGTGTCAACGAACGAACTTGTTCCGGGGCACACCGGAAAAATCTGTCTCTTATGGATGATCACCAAATTGCGTCCGACATACCCTAACACTACAGCAGGACCACACCATCGACCACTTTTCTCCAGAGACCCATGAACCCATTTTTGTGACCTCCAAAAGGCTATGTAGGGACCTGGCGCATACGTTGTGGTCACTCGAGGTCTAGCTGCCAGGGCCAAACGAAGGGCCTTGCTGTCTTGCAGATCGAGGACGGCTTTGCGAGCTGCAGCTCGAATAGCCACTTGTTTGGCTACTGCTTCTTCATAGAGAGCTGCAGAGGCAGGGACTATGTCCAACGGCTCGTCCAACAAATTTTCAGGCACTCTCGGATCTTTTCCAAACACAAAGAATTGGGAAGGTGTCATACCATATACCTGAATCAGTTGGTTCTTGCAATGAGCAGCATGGACGCAATCCAACCATTCTTCTTGAGTACGGGGTTCACGCTCAGTCAACACTTGGTCGAACACCCTGCTAAACCAACCACCATGAACCTCGACCTTGCCCAGTTGCCAGTGGGCATCTGCCGCCGTCAGCTTAAATGAGGCGCCGCCCTGTTCAAGGACAAGTGAAAAGGCATCAGCGATGTTTGCCCTGTGCGAATCACAAATCACTTCCTGGGGCGTACCAGCCCATGAAACCCACCGTTCCATGAACACTTGACGCGTGACCTGAGCTGTCTCTTTCCGGAATATCGGCACCGCCATCTGAAGCGAACTGGCAAAGTCCATTATATTAATAGCTGGAATTCGCTGATTGGGCTGCCATCCCTTGAGATACTTCACATCCACCCCTACAACAGCATTGAACTCAGTCACCCTTGTGGTTTGAGCAGGAAGGGCTACCTTGGGGTTCTTTTGGGCTTCGCATTGATCGCACTGGAATCGACGGGCAGCATCAATGGCAGCTGCTGAAGCTCCTCCATGCTTGAGGACTCTTAGCAACACGGCTTGAGAAGGATGGCCTAAGTTGTTATGCAACTTACGGAGGCTTGATCCGATCTTATCTTCTGGCTCTTGGTTCAGTTCCTCAAGCGAATGAGCGACGAGACACTCGATGTTCCGGTCATCCATCACTATGAGACACTCAGCTTCCGGGAGTCCTTTGACAGTGCGAAGAACAGCTTTCACAAAGGCTGGAGTGTACTTACATGCGCAAGTACTGATCGCTCCTACCTGAGGGTGACTGCCGGCCACTACTTGATGTCTGGAGTGATCTCCATGGGACGACCCGGGGCATCGATTGGCAATTCCCTTCATGTGAGACCAACAAATTTGTGGTCTTCCGGATCAGGTCGCCGCCTGGGATTCGAAGGCCATACTGACACATATCGACGACGATCATGTGCATGAACTTGGTCAGTTTCACCATGCTGGGGTGATGCCATGCTACAGAATCTTTGGGGTGTTCGAACAAACATTGTCCACCATACGAAAACTGCAGTTCCATGAGTTCGCAACAAAACTGAATGAACACCCTGGTCCAAAATTGCCGTTGAGCGACCTCCTTATCAGTCATGTGTAGGCGGTTGAGATGCCACCATCCGCCTGACGTGCATGGAGGGCAACACACTAACAACTTGGGTCGGCTTGTTCGAACATGCTCCTTGAGTGCATCACGATCGGCTCGGCGGCGGAAATCCCAACCTGTGCATAAGTCGGCCGACAACACAGACCATCCGACCTTTGCACCTTCAAGCGCAAAACGAGGCGGAGAAAACACTTCTATGATATCAAAGGATGAACCCCTGACAGGACCAGGAGCCTGCAGCTGAGCCATGAGCGGCCGATGTTGTTTGGCAGTCCAGTGCATGACACTCAGCTTTTCGTCCTGGGCCCCGACGGGGATCGGAACTGACGCGTCGGGTCGGAGTTGGAAGATGGTGGTTCCGGTCCACGGCTTCGAATCATGTTTGCGATGGGCTCTCTCCGGATCGGTCCACAAATCTTCTGTTGTTCGGAGGACGGAGGCCGGGCTATCGACGGTAGTAGTTCGACTGGCCTGAAGAAGATGCACGTCGATTGGACACTGTGTGTTGTTTGGTGTGAACAAGGTTTCCCTGGGCTTACGATGGTGCCTAATCACAATGCGTTCTTGAGGCTTTTTACTCCCAATAGTCTTTCTGTTTTTGGGGATGACGATCATACGTCACCGAGAGGCATGCTGTCGGCTCCGGAGTGGCCTGCTCGTCATGGGCCAGCGGCGGAAACGACTTGGGAAATCGGACACCTTGATGGCATACTGTCCAGCTGCATTGACCTCCAGGGGCACCCGAACTCGATCAGGAAAAACTTGCAGGGTGTCACCTGAAAAATTAACTTGAGCCTGCAACTTCTTCAGGGCAGGCCGAGAAAGCAACAAGGGAGCTCTCCCTTTAACTACGGCAGCTGTCACATAGCCGGGGCGTCCGGCCAAGTAGACGGGCATGTCCACCACAGTTTCACTCATTTCTTGTTCACCATTCCCATAGCGGAAACTATTGCGTTCCGCCTTTTCTGGTCGGGGAGCAATACCATGTCTTTGCCAAATGTCCTTAAAGGAGTTCAGCGTGTCACGACCGATGATTGTTTTCCCGCAGCTGCTGTCCAGTACTGCAAAACCTGGACTGCTCACCAATAGCACTTCATGTTCCTCACAGCGAGCAGCAGTACATACGAAATGTTCAAGTGGCTCACAGACTTGGACAGTTCCAGCAGCATGGCTTGGAGCCTGGTGGGAAGCCGATGACGAAGAGCCCTGGCGACACTCTCGTTGCCAATGTCCCAGTTTTCCGCACTTACGGCATCGTGTCCGTTGCTTCAGCTCCTCCACCTGAACCCTGAAGGACCGTTTGAAGTCCTTGGACGCTCCAGCTCCCTTGCGGGCATCAGGCGCAGAAAAACGACGTCCTTTTTGCACCATGTTCAACTCAGCCCTCTTTTCTTTCCATGTCGCAGCTAAAATCTCAGCTGCCTCTTCCTCCTCGAAGCCCTCTGTGTCACCAGCTGAAAATGAAGGATCCTTTTCATGATGGCCATGTTCGGCCAAAAACAACTCCACATCACGAAACCCGTCATATGACGGCTCGTCCAGGGGTTCTGACACAGAAGGGGGGTCGTCCAAGGTCACAGCGGCAACGGCTCGCTTCTTGGGCACCACATAGTCCGGGAAGCAAGACCTCATCGATTGCGAGACCTGATCAAACTTCAAGTCCCCTTGAGCACGTGCCAGTACGACCGCACGTTGTTCAGCTTGAAGACCACTGCAATTCAGGAGTATCCATCCACGAGCTTCTTCAGGGAATTTTACTCCAGTCTTTCGAGCACAGCGGTCGAAGGTTTCACGGCTTCGAGCACACCATTGGCGGACACTCTCGCCCTCTGTCGCCTTCAGGGCGAATACAGCAGCTATGGTTTCTCCTATCTCATCTGTCCGGTCCAATTCCGGCCAACGTTTGTCAAGGAGGTGGAAGATCACCTTGTCCCCGCCCTTGACCTGGTAGTCACTCTCCTTGAGGTGCTCGATAACCTCGAGTGCACGGCCAGAAAGAAGAGTCCAAACAAAAGATCCACGAGAATCTTCAGCCAGCTTGTCCATGGTCCGCATTTTGTTCACGACCCATTGTTTCCACCTCCTATACTCTCCCGTTGAAATAACGGAGAGAAGTGCCAGCCTCCATAGCAGCACGGTCGACGACCTAGGTATGCGTCCAGCGCACCGAATCCTACAGGAGTCAGGATTTTACCTGCCCCGCTACCAATGATGGTAGCCCTTGCTCCGCGCACCGCGCGGGCCTGTTTTCCTCTTGGGCGTAAAAGTCCCTGCACGGTTGACCAAATCAACATATATATACATATTTTATCATTTTTTGCTAGATCGAGGCTGCACACCTAGAATACCGCAGGCCATCGATGATGGGTAAATGATTACGTGGTGCTGCTGACAGGAAACGGCCGTGTGTATACACACAGTCGTCGTACCATATATTTATTATATAGTGCAATAAGTAATTTGATGCTGACACTGCTATTTTTGCATGGATTTTGTTTGTCTCTTCCTTGTTTGTGAGGATATTGACTCTCAAACGGATACACCTGGACCTGGCCCTGCGGGTTTTAAGTCCTACAAAAGAATGAGAGCTGGCCAAAGATGGTA
Source organism: Durusdinium trenchii (assembly GCA_963970005.1). Lineage (NCBI taxonomy): Eukaryota > Dinophyceae > Suessiales > Symbiodiniaceae > Durusdinium > Durusdinium trenchii. Next base: position 259,409 of record CAXAMN010004991.1, on the reverse strand, counting down.
TTCAACACGAACAGCTATATGCCAAAGCTTTGATTACACATCTAAACATTCATTTCAATGCTACCTGTGCTCCTCATCTCTGTACAACCGCACCTCCTTTGACAGACAAAACATATGTTAGTCTAGACTTATCGCCTCTCTCATCAATGCCACGTGGATGAAACCTTTGCATTAGCAAATATACTGGCAGCAAGGACGCTACTAGGAGCAAAGGGCATCGCTACTAGGAGCAAGGACGCTACTAGGAGCAAAGGGCATCGCTACTAGGAGCAAGGACGCTACTAGGAGCAAAGGGCATCGCTACTAGGAGCAAGGACGCTACTAGGGGCAAAGGGCATCGCTACTAGGAGCAAAGTGGCACATCCATGGTTCCTTCAGACCTCCTGCGGTCAGGCCCAATCCACGAACCGCCTGAGTGCCGGGCGCCGGGTGGGCCGCTCAAAGGGCGGCTTGACAATCCTGAAGTGAAGTTGAAAAGCGTGAGGAACGACAGGGTGTGATAGAGTTGATGGAAAGGCTCTTGAGTGAATGGAAAGCGTGAACGTATATATATATATATACATATAATAGCTTAAGACCTTGCATAAGGGCCATTTGAGGATGAACGTTTTGACGTTGAGGTAAGAGAGTCCATTAAACTCCTATATGTTGAATGTGGGTCTTTTGGACTTTGCATGCCGAGTATTTGCGGCTTACGGCAGTCAAGGCCAAGGCAAGAACATCACTTTGCAAGCAGGGCCACATAAGTCATGAATGCTTGTGGGCATGGCAGGCCCTCCCCCAAAACACCACCCGAGCTTTTCTCAGTTGCTACCCAAGCAGACAAACCCGTGCAATGTGAGAAAAGCTCTATGCAGTTCAAATGCTTCGTCAGCGCTGATCATGCTTCTTTGTTTTATACAAAGGCCTGTGGGAGTCTTTGCTCCGGAAGCGTTTTTGTGGTAGAATCTTGTCTCAGTGCACTGTGGAAGATGCTTCTTAGGCGCCGCTTGGGGCGAACGTTGCTTTTTTGTCCGATCCTTTTTGTCGTGTTCTTGGTGCTTGGCGCGTGGAGATCTATTTTGTTTGCTTTAGGTGCATGCTTCACAGCGGCGAGATCTGAAGAGGCGGACAGCGATCGAAGATCAGTATTTCGTCTCAGTATCTCATTGGTATTGTTGGATTTGTATGAGTATTTTGCCTGCGTCTTATTAACGAAAGCCAGCCCATAGGCTAGGCTGGAGTTGTCGATGTATTGGGGGATGTGGGGGGGTGGTTACTTAGGGGTATAATTTGGGTTGGGCGAACCGAGAGCCTGGGGGAGCGAAAAAAAGAGGCGGTCCGAAAAGCAGTGAACATGTATGGTGTGGTTTTTGGGATGTTTTGATGCAAGTGATGTACGCCGAGGAGTGCATCATCAGCATCATGAGGGGCTCAGGGGCTACTTAAACAGTCTTTCGACAGGGGGTGGGACCGGGTGCCGGTGCTCGTGCTGGTGCCGGTGCCGTTGCTGGTGCTGGTGCTGGTGCTGTGAGCTGGCTGTGCACGTGGTGGAGAGACAGGTTGGTGGAGACAGGTTGCTGGTGCTGGTGCTGCCGGGTGCCGGTGCTGGTGCTGGGTGCCGGGTGGCTGGTGCTATGAGCTAGCTGTGCGTGTGGTGGAGACAGGTTGCTGGTGCGGGCGCCGGTGCTGGCGCTGGTTCTGGGTGCTGGTGCGGGCTGTGGTGCTGGTGCTGGGTGCTGTGAGCTGGCTGCGCGCGTGGTGGAGACACGGTGCCGGTGCTGGGTGCTGGCAGTGCGCATGGTAGAGACAGCGGGCGCCGGTGCCGGTGCTGTGAGCTGGCAGTGTGCGTGGTGGTGACTGGGCGCCGGTGCTGGGTGGTGGCTGTGCGCGTGGTGCAGACAGGGTGCCGGGTGCTGGTGCTTGGCGCTATACCGGTGCTGGGTGCTGGTGCTGGGCGCCGTAAGCTGGCGCGCCGGTGCTCGGTGCTGGTGCCCGCTTCTGACAGTGAAGCGATAACAACCGCCGCTTCTGACAGTGAAGGGTAACAAACCGCCGCTTGCAGCAGTGAAGGGTGACCAAGCGCCGCTTCTGACAATGAAGTGCAAGCAGTCATGGGCCGCATGAACTTATGCACGCAACATCATACGGTGTTGTCGCTTGAGCGTTCTTTGTCTATTAGCGCTGTGGGGTTCTGTTTTGGCCGACAGCTGTGTCTGTTTGCGCGCATACTTTTGTACGTATAATGTTCTGTGCGTCAGGCTCTCAACCGACCATTGTACCAGCGTGTTTCAGCATGCTACACACACAATAGTCGTGCTGGATACTGCTTGGCCTTGGGCGAGTGAAGCCTACGGGCTTTGCCGATTGCGCGCATGCTTTTGTGCGCGTACACTCAAACGCACAAGATCATACGGCCTTATCGTTCTGCAGGTCGTTGCTTCAAGCATGCTACAAAGTCAATAGTGGCGCTGGATACTGCCTGGCCTTGGGCCAATGACACTTACGGGCTTTGCTGTTAGCGCGCGTACTTTTGCGCGCATAAACTTATACGCGCAAGATCATACGTTGTTATTCCCCAAGTAGGGATAGCTATGGGGTTCTTGCTGCAAATAAGAATGAGCTGGCTGCGCGCGCTTTCAAAAGGGTGTCGGTGCTGGTGCTGGTGTTGTGGTCCTGGGTGCTGGTGCTGTGAGCTGGCTGAGCGCGCGTTTAAGACGGGCGGTGGCGCTGGTCGGGTGCTGGTGTCAGCTGACTGCGCGAGGTGTCGTAAGCTGGCTGCGCAGGCTGCGTACATTCTTGTTCCAGCCAGTCGCATGTCAACAGCTCGTGGGATTCTGCCTAGCTATCTGGGTCTATGCTGGTGTAATTTTACGAAAAACCCTTCGCAGACGCTCTCGGAAAAAAAAAGAGCGAGGGGTGAAGACGTGAGATGTGCAGATGTGAAGATGTAGATGTAGATGTACAGATGTGAAGATGTGAAGATGAGCAGAGCTGTACATATGCAGATGTGAAGATGAGCAGAG
>CAXAMN010004991.1:231637-256394 GCA_963970005.1 Durusdinium trenchii | reverse complement strand
TGAAGATGAGCAGAGCTGTACATATGCAGATGTGAAGATGAGCAGAGATGTACATATGCAGATGTGAAGATGAGCAGAGATGTAGAGATGTGCAAATGTAGAAGATGTGCAGAGATGTAGATGTGCAGATGTGAAGATGAGCAGAGATGTAGAGATGCAGATGTGAAGATGAGCTGAGATGTAGATGTGCAGATGTGAAGATGTGATGATGTAGATGAGACGTAGTTCTACCAAGCTCAAGACCCGAAGTGCGCATCTGCGGATGAGTGGATAAATTGTTTTGATTACAATCACGGACCATAAGGAAGTGAACTTTAAGCATTCGAGCAGGTACGGGTAGCTGATCAGGCTGCATACCCCGGGGTCAACATAGAGAGCTTTGTTGGGCACAGCTCTATGGGCCTCCTGTGCCTGACTCCAAGGGTTTCGCGCGCGCACGCAGTGGGGGACTTTCAAAGCACATGTGCGTGCAAATGAAGACAAATGAATCGACGTGAAGGAAGGACGCGAAAAGGGCGCGCAACGCATGTGACCGAAATGAAACGGGACAACCGATGAGTCACGCCTCATCGGGGCAGCTGAAACCTAGTTTCAGTGTAAGTAAGCGGGCAGGAGCAAAAGAAATGAGTCAAGACTTGAAGAAGAAAGAGACATGAAAAAGAAGGAGGAACCTCATTAGAAAAATCCTGGGTGACCTAGCCTGATTAAGTGTGTAAGGCGTGCTGTACGCGTTAGGTTATTGAGGGCTGACGGAGTTCACATGAACGCCCGCTTAAATCTACGTGGCTCCTCTCCCTCGCTGTGGGCGTCTTCCGGCAGAAAAACCTGCTCCTGTCAATGCCAAGTCGTCAGGTCTTAACCAACCTTTGCCTGCGAAGCGTGGGCTCTTTTGGGGCACTACTCGTTGCTGAACGCAACAATTTCACCGCCCAGTTCCACTGGGGCCACGTAGGGCACTACTTCGGGCTCACTCCGGGTTCTCGCGAGGAGAGACACACTTGGGATAAAGCACGCACAGTCCGAATGCCACATGCCACACGAAGCCTACGCAAAAATTAAGTAATACACCAGGTAGTATGCAAGACTTCAGAAACAAATTCTAGAATCAAGTTCCACGAAGCGGAGCCATCGAAGAGCACTTGGTTGCTGTGCAACCGATGCAAAAACCAATTTTTTTGTATTTTTTGTAGTTAAAACCAGGGCCCATGAGGACCTGAAAGTAGGACAGCGGTTCTTGGCTTAGCCGCATGCCAAGCCCAGGCGCCCCTGTATCACCACGAAGCCGTTGGTCTGTTGTTGTTAGCCGAGGAACATTTCAAGGGCAACCGAAAGGTTTACTTCGATGAAGGTTTATTATGGTTTTTGGATAACAGGAATCGACCCTGTTCACTGTGGTGTTTTTGTGTGTCAGTGAGTGGGCAGAGCAGCGTGCGTCACCAACCAAGTTCCGTGACGGCCTTTGAGGCACGATGCCACACTTGCTGCTCTGATTCCTTCCTGACTCCCGCTGGTGCAGGCTTCGCTTGCACACTTGACTCTTTATGTGTTTTTTTCTATGGTGCTTTACAAAACATCAACTTGAAAAATCAGCAAACAAAACATAAACTTTTGCGGAAACGGCTGTGCTCTCTGATGTTTTGCTAGGTCAGGTTGAGGATGTTGAGCGCCAACTTTCTCAGCCGTTGCTCAGCAGCAAGTTAGGATCTAAAGGTTTGACACAGCAGCGTGGCAGATTAGTTTGCATGTGTGAACATTTTCTTTTGTTGATGTTTTAGTTAAACACGAAGAACATGTTGCGGCAAGAGCAACCTGTCGCATCAGGCTTTACTATAGCTTCCAGCCTCAGAATACATTGAGGTTGGACTGCGTAAACATTGGACTCATTGACTGGTGGACCCCACCACCATGAACTGTGAATAAGCAGCAGCAGCAGCGTTCTATCAAACATGGCCCTGAATGGCAGGACACACCATGAAAGGCTTGACTACATTGAGGCAGCATTGAGGTTTGCCTTTAGATCTATTGAATTAGCATTTCAGCCTTCCAGGCAGAATACGATTTTGGAATTGTGGCAGATCTGGATTTGAACTCTCGTGATCCAAAGGAGTTCATTTGGTGCCCAGGCTGCATAACAGCTCAAAACAGGACATGATGATGGTCGACTTGGGAAGATGATTGAACATCTCATGAGTGGTTTGTGAGACGGAAAATAGATTCCTGTGGTTTGGGCCCCATCGTGCCCCATTCTGCAGGCGTTCCTATTTGAAGAATCTTGATTGCCAATGGAGATCTGCGGATGAGTGTATTGCACGCACTGCGAGCGCTTCCTTGAAGAAATGTGAGCTATCCTGCGTCCAGTAACTAGTAGCTTACCGAGCCAGGCCCTTACTTAATCAAGTAGCTGCCTACTAAATTAAGAGCGGGCCGAGCGGGCTAAAGGGAATGGCCGGCCGACTCCTCACAAAGTCCGACTCGAACTCCACTTTGATCGAGGAAAGGGCGCGTGGTCCGGCTCAGCAGCCGGCCGCAGCGTGACCGCTTCACCGTGGCTTGACGAACAAGTCCAGACTGGGCATCACTTGTTACAGTAGATAGCTGCACCTTGGAAGATCCTGTGTGAGAGGCTAGAACTTGGCTGCGACCCCATGGTTCTTGCATCAACGCACAAGAGCAGTGTTGGCACCAAAACAAAGAAGCTAAACAAAGCAGAGGGAAGAGCAGAGTTAGTTGATGATTGCCCAAGTAGGGATTGGTCTGGGATAGGTGTGCACGAGAGGTGTCAACAAGGAAATAACAGTATTGCTGTATTGCTGGCCGGTTTGAAGCGATTACCATTGTATCATATTTGTAGTCAAGGCCGTCCTTTTTAGATGACATGTCAAGTTTAAGTGCTTCTCTGCCTATTTTGCTTTTTCTGTAACTCTTGTATGCTTGCTTATCTACATTCTGACAAGGCCCCGCACAGAAGCACTCAAATCAACACAAAAGCTTAACAAGCTAGACAACGAAACCAGCGGTGAGGAAGGAAAAAAGAAAAGAACGCCAACGAGAACGCTGAAGCATGGCAGTGAGAGAGTGAGAGAGTGAGAGAGTGAGAGTGAGAGTTTAAAGTTTTGCTACAGCAGATTGGTGTGATCGCGCTGCTCAATAGCGTCTTTGTAGCGCCAAAAGCTGCAAACACCAGCAGACGGCGTGTGTGGTCGCACGCCGATTTTGCTGTAAATACTTGCAGCAAGTATTGCCATAGAGACACACACACAATATATATATAATATATATAAGTAAGATATATAATATTGTATATATATTATATACATACATTAACCAAAACCACAACAGAGCGAGCAACAACCCCAAGTTAAAGTGCACAGCACATTCGAGGGGATACTGCTGCTTTAGACCAACAATCAATTTGGATCCTCTATCAAAGGAAAAGCTTGGCCAAAGACCAGTTCGAGTCCGACACATAAGAGGCCAAATGGACCTGAATCAATAGCTTGCCATGTTTGGATCAGTTTAACTGCATTGGGGAAGAAACAGTGAGTCGGCCTTTTTTTTGCCTCAGGGGCACGCACATTATATATATAATATATTATATATATTGTATATTATATATATATATGATATAGTAATATATTAATGTTCTTTTTCACGTAGCTATGCACATCCAATCCAACCGCTGAAGAATCTTCAACTGCATGGGGATAAAGCTTGACTAAATGCGAATCAGCAGGTTTTAGTTCAATTTGATAGGTGTTCTTAGTTCTTCTTCTCTTGCTAAACCCAGTCAAAGCTATCGTTATCGCGGAGTGTGTTGTATAAGAAAACAGACCCCACTGATCACCCATGTGTTGTACTCATCATAAGACATTTCAATCTTTGCACTTAGTTGGAATGGAGTGATCGGCTATTGGGACACTTGTCCGCAAGGTGGTTTGGGATGAGGACGCTCCTTGAGAGTAACACATACCTGTTCTGTTGCAGTTTGCACAAACCACGTTCGCTGAGTCGTGGCACGCTTTGTGCTCACTGTTGGTTGCTTTATTCGTGCATTCTGGTTTATATCTACCATGTATGTACTATAGGTTCAGCCGCACAGGGGTGACCTACATGCAACTCAATCAGCTTGAGGAGCTTGAGTTGCAATCCTCGACAGCAACCCGCAACCGCTCCATGGAGCTATCTGATACTCAGTTGCACTGGCACTCGGCACTCGTCATGCCTCTCACTGCTTGGTGTGACAGTTCTTAGCACGTATGTGAGGAGCTTGTTCTTTTTCGGCGGCGGTCTTAGTGTCGTTTGGGAGAAGTGCTTAACGAAACCATTGCTTGTAAGGTTTGGCTGGCCTTCCATGAAACCACAGAAGGGAAAGACACTTCAAGATTGCAGACAGAACATTTGCAAAAAGAGCTGCTTGATGGTGCAGGAGGCTTCTTTTGGCTTTCTGTGATTATTCTGGAATTGCTTACAAAATTGACGCCGCATGCCTGCACTTTGTCTTTTTGCCCCGTTGTCCGAGCTTGTGGTGTCTTTGGAAGTACACTGATTTATCAACTGAGGCAGCCACTGGAAAGATCTTCCAAAGGTCCTTAACGTTCAATGCTTTCCTTTTTGTTCTGCAGCAACTACGCTTAGCACACTCTGGATTCCAAGACTTTTGCATTACCGATGTCCAATGTTCCAGGTGGGTGATTGCTGATGGAGATGGCAACGAGCCCAAACCATTTAAGGCAGAATGGGCCACCATCAAGGCTGGGCATTCACATGTTTACCAAGCTTCTACAAAGGTATGAATGTTGTTGGGACAACTCTATTTCTGAATCAGCAAACGCTCGGGAAGCTTTGGATAGCTAGCTGAAACTCACTCAAATGCATGGATTCTAGACACTTCTTTTCAATTAAATATTTGTTCTACCCCACCCACGCGCGTCGCACCCTCTCCCATTTGCACAAGTGAGACATGCTGGACCGTTTCAACTTAAAGATCTATTTTTCCCCTGTCTGCAAATAACCGGGATTTGAGTATAAATTATAAACTCATGGTCAACTCTTTGAGAGCTTTGGATCACTACTGCGAAGAGTTTACCAATCGATCTGCTACCGTTTGAATGTGTAGGTAGCAAGGAAGTCCAGCACAGTCACGATTTAGTCAGGATGTAAGCCAGATGTTATGGGAACCGAGACTCCGCAGCAACTATGTCATGTATGCACAGATGAGCCGCCAAGCTTGGATCTCTGCTGGTCCTTGCTCTTGTTCCACCCTGGCTGGCCTGAAGTTCAGAACCACACACACACACACTACACTACTAATTACTTTACTTCGAGTGATCCCCATCGATTCCATTTCAATCATTTGTTTTCATGCCTTGGTGAGGCGCATGTTGCCATGGTCGTGAGTTTCGAGGTTTTCGATTTTGCTTGTGGGTCCTCGGGTTTGGGATTGTTTTTTTAGTGTTGGGGAGTTTGCGTCGGGGTGTCGGCAGGGTAAGTGGCTAACGCACACACACAGGCAATTAAACTATAAACTATATTGTTGTAGTTGTGTGCTTGTGGCGGTGTTTTTGTGGTGAAGCTTGAGTGTTGTGGTTGTGTGCTTGTGGTTGTGTGCTGTGGTTGTGTGTTTGTGGTGGTGTGCTGTGGTTGTGTTTGTGTGCTTATGGCTGTGGTTGTGTTTTGTGTATTGTGGTCGTGTTTTGTTGGACGTGTGTTGTGTATTGTATGGGTGGTGTGTTGAGGTCCGGTAGTGCCCACTGGGATCTGGCACTTGCGGTTGAGGTCCCGTAGTGCCCACTGCAATCGGGAGCTGGTGGTTGAGGTCCGGCAGTGCCCACTGCAATCAGGAGCTGCTGGTTGAGGTCTGGCAGTGCATATCGCGATCTAGCACTTGCGGTTGGGGTCTGGCAGTGCCCATTGCGATCTGGCGCTTGCGGTTGAGGTCCGGTAAAGCCCACTGCGATCTGGCGCTTGCAGCTGTGGTGGCGAGGAGGCGGAGGAGGAAGGAAGGAGGAAGGAGGAAGGAAGGAAGGAGAAGAGGTGTGATAAAGTCTAACAAGAAAGCCAGCTTTTAACTTTTTAACCGCTTTTTGCCAAGTGAGAGAAAGGCCAGAAAAACTGATGATAACGACCTGTGACTTATATGACTTATATTGCACTTATGCGCTAGTGGAGCCACCAAATATCACGCACCTTTGAGAGCCAGGACGACTATCTTTGGTTGGGCTCCATCGGCTTCGAGTGGTATGGTCCCAGCGGGGAGATCCTACATCGCAACACAGAGTGGGCCGCGCCGGCAAGTCCATGCCGGAGTTGATAAATACCAAAGACAGACTAGCTAAGTAGTAAGTAGTAACGGCGAGGATGCGGAAGAACCTTTCGAAACGAGCGCAGCGCATCCTGGATGTTTAGATAGTTCAGATGCATTGATCGCGCAAAGTGTCCTACTCTGCCTGGACGAGCCTGAACGAGCCAGGTGAAGGTCATAGACTTCAATGGGATGATTCGGAACCTGGACTGGCATCCAGTCTACCAGGCCATGTACGTAATGACTTGTGCGAACTGGTCAGAATGAATCCTTTGCTGTCACAGGGGAGTCCTCCTGGTGACCCGCAAGCATGAATTTAAGGTGAAAGAAATAGATCCTCCAAGTCGTTTCATTTTGGAACCCACCCAGGTCTCTACGTTGACTTCAAATTGATTTAGTATATATATCACGAAAGCCAGCTGATAGGCTAGGCTGGAGTTGGGTTGGGCTATTAGGGGGTGGGGGGGGTGTTGCACAGCGGCCAATTTCGGAGGGTGCCCAGAGCCTGGTGGGGGAGAGCGAAGACATGTATGTGCAGTTTAGGAGTGGTTTTTGGGGTGTTGTGAATCTTTGCTCATTTTTTGGCAATCGCACGATCGTGATCTTTGCGGCAGACTTCCCTCGATCCGCTCTTGGCGGCGCGAGTTTATGACGCCATCTACAAGACAAGAATAACACGCAGGAGGCAAGCGCCCCTCAGTTCCTTAGGGGTGCCCTTTTTCAGCTTGAAAACGCCCGTGAACAGGGGGAGAAAGGGCACCCCGCCAAACCTATTTATTTTGCTTTCTATTTCTACCCCTGTCGGCGTGGCTGCAATGTCGACTTCGCCCCATAACAAAGGTACTCTTTGCACGATGTTAGCCAATCACTTGATCTTGCACGCAAAGTCTTTGAGTCCATCTACAGGACACGAGCAACAAACAGCAGGCAAGCGCCCCTTAGTTCCTTAAGGGTGCCCTTTTTCAGCTTGAAAACGCCCTTGAACCGGGGGAGCACCCCCCAACCTATGTATTCTGCTTTCTATTTCCAACAGCAGTAGCATCACTGCAATGTCGACGTCCCCCATGACAACGGAAATCTTTCCCCGAAGTCAAACACCCGCATGATCTCGGCAGTAAACTTTCCACGGTCCATTCATAGCAACACGACGACTTTTATTAGTCAGTCTACAACACTAGACAACCAATCAGCAGGCTAAAGCGCTCTCAGTTACTTAGGGGTGCCCGTTTTTATCTTCAAAACGCTCCTTGAGCAACAGGAACAGAAGCACCCCACTCCCCCACCTGTGACTGAGAGCCTGTCATATTGGCCTCTACTGCGACTCTCCACCTCTGCTGTTTATTTCCCCATTCCTGACAGCGGTTCCAGTGCAATCTCGGCTGCACCCCCCATGGCCACATGATGTCTTCTTACGGAGGCTGGCTTTTGCCGTATATTGATACATACATATAATATATATATATATATCAAAACTGTTTGAGCGAGTTGCATGAACGCCGTTCGTTCAGTTTCGAGTTCGAGGTTGCTGAATGTCAGCTGCCTTTCTTGGATCGAACCGCCAGTTGAAAGGAAAAGATCCGCTTTTTTTTCGTTCATGTGCGCTTCCCCGCTGTTTGCTCGCTGGAATAGGTTATGAGCCCAAAACCTGGACCACTGCGATAGATGTCGCTGAACCAAAGAAGACGAAGGGCTACGGCTGCTGAGCTTGCACAGGGCGAGCGAGAGATGAAGCAGGCGCAAGAACGCCTGGACCGAGAGCTGAGGGAAAGCGGTGAGTTGGCCTTGGAGGACGACCAAGGCAGTGAAGTGAAAGGAAAAAGGATAGGAAAAAAGGGGCAAAAGGAAGCTTCGGAATTCCATCCTAGTCAAGGGACTCCTTCCACGGCAGCTGCACCAACCACCGTGACTAGTGCTTCGAAGGTCACCAACTCTGTTGCAGGTAGAACACCAGAGGTGAGGGGACCGCCAATGCCTTTGAGTTCGACCCCAAGCATAAAAGAAAAGGTAGCAAAGGGTCGAGAAGATGTGACTTCTATCACCCCCTACAAGGCCGAAGAAGAGGTTGAGGTAGGAAAGGGTGGAGAAGAAGAAGAAAGTAAAGAAGAAGGATTTCAAGTGGATGTGTTGCCAAATGGCCCCCATGAGATCCTTTCGATTGCAACACCACCGGAAGCAGTGAAGCCTCTGTTTGACAGGGAACAACTACAGGGCCTTCATGAAATGTATAGTCAAGCTCCTCTCTTGTATCCACAGTTCCAAACTCCTCAAACGTCCTTGCACCGTCCTGGCTTCCTCGCTGATGAAGAAGAAAAGAAGGAAGTAGCAAGAAAAGCAAGGCAAGAAAGGATGATGGAGGAAGAAAGACAAGAGTGGGAGGCTGCAGAAAGGTATGAAAAGGAAGAAATGAACCGTCGCATTCGCCTGCTGTCTCAGGAGAACCAACGACTCCGAGATCAAGCAACTGGCATCTATCCTCTGACGAGGACCAGGCTTGAAAGTGATGAGGTTCAGAAAAGACAGATTTCGCAGCTCTTTGAGGAGAATCGACTTCTCAAGGTGCACTTGCAACGCCTCTTGACAGCACAGCAGGAGGTAAAAGAAGATGAAGCTGTTTTCGCCACCCCGAATGGTAGCGCTGAAGCAGGTGATTCAACCCGACCTCCTGAAGCTGAGAGAGGAGAGGAAGAGTTGAAGACAGAAGAACAAAGAACAGGAAAAGGAGGAACTGTTCCAAGGAAAAAGAAAAAGGAAGAACCAGTTGAATCTATGGACACTCAGCACCAGACGCTCACAGTTGTCCTCAAGCTGGTTGAAGGCATGCAAGAGTTGCAGAAGAAAGTGCTTCGTTCGCAGCGAGATGAAGACGGAGCAGAAGCTGAACTGGTTCGCAATGCAGTCGAACTACCAAAGTTGCCAGAGTGGAGCCCGGAGTCGTCGCCCATTGACTATGCAGACTGGCTGTTGTTGCTGCAGCCTATCATGGCCGACCTGTCCACCGCAAGCGAAACTTGGTGGGAAGAAGTTGTCCGGGTGGCTCGCTCTTGGTATGAAGATCATATGGCCAAAACTCCACTGGAAAGGTTGGGGCACAAGGTTCATCCATCGTCAGTCCTCAATCAGAAGAAGTGGTCGCGGCTTGAGAAAAGGGCATCAGGGTTACTCCTGACCGCCATCCCAAATTCTTTGAGAGAAGAAGTTGTTGCATCCAAAAGCATCTCAACACTGGGCATCCTGGTTCGAGGCATGGAGCTGTATCAACCTGGAGGTCTAGCAGAACGCCAGGCCATTCTGAGTGCCTTGGAAGCCCCGTCGGAAGCTCAAAGTGTTGGCTCGTGCATTGCCACCCTTCGAAAGTGGATCCGATGGAAAAGACGTGCTGAAGAGTTGGGGGTCAGTGTACCAGATCCCACCATTCTTGCCAGAGGCCTAAGCCGCATGCTTCGGAAGATCCTGACGCTCAACCAGGACTGAACTTCCGCCTCCAATTGGCAAGATCGTCGTTGATGATTGACTCGGTCCCAAATCATGCTTCGATCACCCAGTATGCCGAGCATGTGATGGCTGAGCTGGAACAGGTCAATTTGCAGAGTCGAAAGAAAGATCCTCCTGCACTACCTGATCCTACAAAGTTGAAGCGATTTGAGGAAGTCAACAAAGAAAAGAAGGAAGGACGAGATCGAAAAGATGTAGAAGAAAGAGAATCCAACAAAGAAAAAGGAAAGTGTCGGTTCTACCTGACAGATTCAGGTTGTCGACGTGGCAAGAGTTGTGGCTACTCCCACGACCTCAAGGACGAAAGAAGAAGGTGCTGGAATTGTGGCTCAATAGATCATATGGCTCCAGCATGTACAAGACCCAAGGAGGTGAGGGACTTCTCATCGAAGCCAAAGATCGCCAAGGCTGAGAAAGAGAAGGTTGAAGGAGGAAAGGGTGAAGTGGACCAAAGTGATGGAGTTCCATCCATCAAAGAGTTAATCAAGGAGGCGAACGACATGTTGAAGAGTATGCATTCCTCGCCATCATCATCGCAAGCTTCTTCACCTGTTTCAGCCCTCCCTCAGGAGCAAGAAAGAAAAGAAGTGATGGAAAAGCTACAGCAACAGTTGAACATGTTGCGCATGAAAACGTTCAGGTTGAAGAGATTGCAGAAGGGAGAAAAAGAAGGGCTGCTGGACAGTGGTGCAACTCACCCTCTTCGTCCATTGAAAGAAGGGGAAGATCAAGAACACTACAAGAAGGTCCATGTCTCCCTTGCAGATGGAAGCACGGCCACCCTGGCCATCAGTCCAGGGGGAGCGATGATCTCTGAGGACTTTGACATTGAGCCGATCATTCCCATGGGCTTGCTTGCTGACCAGCTCAACTGTTCCATATCCTGGTCGAAAGGGCGTTTGGAGGTGGAACATCCGACCTGGGGGAAACTGCCAGTGGAAGATCGACATGGGTGTCCTCAGTTGCCGCGTCGCCTGGCTCTGCAGTTGATTGATGAACTTGAGAAAGTGAAGTTGGGAATGAACTATAAAGAAGATGATGACTTTGAGGCAGAGCTCAAATGGATGCGAGACTTGGTGCAACAACATCCGGTGTTGTCCAGGCTTCCGGACTACGTCAAGGATAGTTTGGTTGTTTCTCCTGCACCTTGGTCTTCGCTGCCTGCCAATAGAAGAATGAGGAGAAGCATGAAGAGAAATGGCTTCGTGTGTCACCTTTATGCAGGTGAAGCTGATGGATTTACACTCGGTCGGGCATGGAGTCAAGCAGGAGGAAAAGATGCTGAGCTCCTCGAGATCGACCTGAAGAGAGGAAAAGAACACAACATGCTGACTCCGGATGGGCCCTATGGAGGTCTGGTGAGAGCAGTTCTTGAAGATCGCTTGCTTGGCCTGGTCGGAGGCCCCAATTGCAGGACTCGTTCAGTTCTGAGACACTACCCTGTTGAGGGGGGAGACGCCACCAAGACCCATTCGTCGTTGGGGAGGTGAAGAAAATGGCATCAAAGAAGCTACTGAAGAAGAAAAAAGAAAGATTCAAGAAGACGACATTTTGTTGTGGCGCATGGTCTTTCTTCAAATGGTTTCCACCTACATGAGGAGGGCCAGGGGAATTTCAAAAGAACCAGCATTTGCTTTGGAACAACCAGCATCTCCGAAGGCCTACAAGCCGGAAGTGGTGTCCTTTTGGGACACTGAAGAATGGAAGATGCTTCAGAAGGAATTCCAGTGGAATGAAACTACTTTCCACCAGAAGCCACTTGGAGGTCAGACTGCAAAGCCAACAACGTTTGCAGGAAACATGAAGCTCAACCCTGAAGAACACTATATGAAAGGGGAAAAGAGTTCGACAGTCAAAGGTTCTTGGGAGTTGGCACGATGGGCACCGGGCATCATGCACATGTTGTCGAGGTCCTTGCTCCTCCATGCCTTTGGTCGAAGCCCGCAGTTGAAAGCTATGTCCTGGGAAGAACATATCCTGTTTGGACACACTCCAGCACGAAGAGATTGTTTGGTGTGTCAGCAGAATCAACAAAGTTCGCCTCATCGTAAGGTCAAGAAGCCCTTAGCTGGAGTGCTTTCCTTGGACACTGCAGGACCGCTGATCCCTGCATACAATCAAGGCGGGCATATGGCCCGCTACTTCCTCGTTGGAACCTTCACATGGGCAGTGCCGAAAGGAAGGAAAATCGAAGAACCTCCTGAAGATCAACAGTTGGACGAGGAGGCTGAATTTGTGGCCATTGAACCAGGTGAAGACGAGGATCAAGACCATCCAGAAGATCAACAAGATGAAGAAGAAGAGGACCAACAAGAAGAGGACCAACAAGAGGAGGACCACGATGAGAGTCAGAAGGAAGAACCTAATGAAGAAGAAGATCCAAAGTATGTCTCAGGTGGCCTCTCCGATGCTGAAGAAAGGGAAGGTCGAGAAGTCGATCTATACCCAGAAGAAGCAGCAGCAGAAGAGCCTCAGGACTATGACATTGAAGTCTTCAGGCTGGCTGAACCCATGCATACAAAGAAGGCCAAAGAAGTCACAAGAACGACAATGGAAATGATCTTGAGGTTGAAGATTGACGGCTACACCGTCAACAAGATACACACCGATCAAGGTCGGGAATTTTCAGGCCAATTTTTGGACTGGACACGCAGAAGGGGGATCATCGTAACCAAAACGGCAGGGGACGAACCCCAGTCCAACGGCCGTGCAGAGGCCGCAGTGAAAGCATTGAAGAATATGGTTCGCAAGGCATTATACCAAGCTGGCGAAACGGCCAAGTGGTGGCCCTGGGCGCTCAAGCACTGCGACGAGGTGCTCAGGTGCAAGCGCACTTACCAAAAACCTTCCTTTCCGCCCTTCATGCAAGAGGTCCTGGTTCGCCGACGTCGATGGAAGCTGGGTGATTTTTCACCTACCATGGAATCAGTCAGGTATTTGGCACCATCTCCTCAGAACCACGGACACTGGATTGTGAAGGAAGGGGAAGCTCCAAGGCTCACAAGGAGCGTGGTGAGAAAAGTGTCATCGGCTCCGGAAGAGGGGCATTGGATCGCCCTTGAAAAGGAACTCTTGGACGGCCTCTCCCTAAGAAGAAGGCTGAGGGAGAAAACCTGTGTCAAACGCATTGAAGGAAGAAAGGAGGATGAAGAAAGAAAGACCGAAGAAAGAAGAAGGCTCAAGACGGTGATTGCTGAAGAGATGAAGCGTGTCTATGGTGACCACCCTCAAATGGCAGTCGAAACCATCAGAATTGTTGAAAAGCTGAGGAAAATGTCCGAAGCGCTGGAAGATGAAGAGGAAGAGGTGCTCCAGACGAAGATCGTCTCGCAGAAGGAGGTCTTGGCAGAATGGGAAAAATGGATTGAACCAGCCACCAACGAGATCGACTCCCTCATCCAAGAGAAAAGAGCACTTCGCCCTCAAGAAGAAGGAGAAGTACAAAAGAAGATTGAAGAAGCAAAGAAAAAAGGGGTAGTCATCGAACTGATCCCATCCAAGCTCGTGTACACCAAGAAGCCAGGTCGCCGAGGTGGAAAAAGGAAAGTAAGATGGGTGGTTTGTGGCAACTTTGAGTCACGAACAGCTGAAGAAGAAACCTATTCAGCTGGAGCCGATGCAACTGCATTTCGAGTCGCATGTTGGCTTTCTGCTCAGCACCAATGGAGTGGCTATGTGGTGGACGTCAAAACCGCCTTCCTGAATGCAGCCATGAACTCCACGGAAGACACCCAGCTGTTGTTGGTTGCACCTCCGCCGATCCTGGTGGAAAAAGGGTTGTTGAAAAGAGGGGTGATGTACACCCCAGAGAGGGCCATCTATGGATTGAGGAGGTCGCCTCGACTTTGGGGTGAACATAGAGACCATATCCTCGCTGATCTGGAGATCGCCATGAAAGAAAATGAAGAAGAGAAGGAGGTTCTCATCCTCGAACCACTCGCATCAGAACCGAATCTGTGGCGAGTACTGTCTCGAGGATCTGACCAGCTTCGAGGCTTGTTGATGACATATGTTGATGACATTTTCATTGCGGGAAGCCCTGAAGTCTCAAAAGCCATCCTTCAAAAGATCATGTCAACTTGGACTACATCTCCGCCTGAAGAGATCACGGAAGAAGGCGTGAAGTTCTTGGGGATGGAAGTCAAGAAAAAGAAGTCTGAAGAAGGCCTCGACGTGTGGCATCTCTCGCAAAGATCGTATTTGGCTGATCTCCTAGCCGCTGAAGATCCACAAATGAAGCCTCGAAAAGTGCCGATCACGAAGGATCAAGCTATGATGCCGAAGGACACTGGAACTACGTCTCCGAATGATGTTCGCCTGGCTCAGAAGATCGTGGGCGAAATGCTATGGGTCGTCACGAGAACCAGACCCGACATCATGTTCAGTGTGTCTCGTATGGCATCCAGCATTCTGAGTGGCACCAAGGCAGTTCAAGAAGCTGGAGCTCAGACCAAGGCCTATTTGAAGGCCACCCAAGATCAAGGCATTTGCTATGCCAAGGAAAAGGAAGATGAAGTGATGATCAACGTCTATACGGACGCCAGTTTTGCCCCATATGGAGATGAATCCCACGGCTGCACAGTGGTCATGGCAGGAAAAAGTCCCCTGTTTTGGAGAGCTGGAAAACAAAGCACTGTGTCCCTTTCCACTGCAGAAGCCGAGTTGAACGAAGTCATTGAGGGCATGATTGCAGGCGAGTCCGTGGGCGTGATATTGGAAGAATTGACAGGTCCTTTGCCTCATCTTGCTTGGACCGATAGCCAAAGCGGTCTCGCAATCCTCGTGAATGAGGGAGGATCCTGGAGGACGAGACACCTAAGAACAAGGGCATCCTACGCAAGGCAAGCCATTCAAGAGGGATCCTGGGGAATCCATCATCTCCCAGGTGATGTCATGGTCGCCGACATTGGCACCAAAGCCCTTGCTGCCTCGCGCTTGGAGGATTTGAAGAAGAGGATGAATGTGAGGTCGATTGAAGATGAGAAAGAAAGTGGAAAAGAAGTTGAGGAGGGGAAGAAGGAGGAGAAAGAGGAAGAAGGTCAAGAGAAGGAAGAAGGATTGCAAAACAAGCACAAAGCAGCCACTATCCTCAGGTTGCTCACCCTGGCAGCTACGATTTCGATAGCCGAAGGCCAAGGGGGAGTTGATGGAGAAGAAGAAAGTGATGTTCATCTTGGCTGGATGGTGTTTTTATACACCTTGATCGTGGTTATGCTCACCTCCATGGTCTGGTATCTGAAGGAGGGAGTAGCTGGAAGAAATCGCCAATCACGAAGTGATGTTGGTCGTGAACAGCGAAGTCCTCCCAGAACACCAGACCGAAGGACGAAGATGAAAGCAGCCAAGAAGCAGCAGGATGATGAGGAAAGTGAAGAAGAAGTTGTCCGGCCCACCTATCTTCCAACTCCAACACAGTCTCCATTGCCTCCGTCTCCGTATCCAACTCCGTCTTCAGTGCCTCTCACTCCGAGGGACCAACAGGTTCCACTCACGCCAGTTTTGATTTGGGGAAGGCCATATGTTCCCCAACAGCTGATTCCAATGGAATCATTGAGCCAACAGATGACACAAAAAGAGAAAGAAGAGGAAGAAGAGAAGCGGAAGAAGAAAGAGGAAGATGAGAAGCGGAAGCTAAAAGAAAAAGAGGAGGAAGAAGAGAAGCGAAGAAAGGAGGAGAAAGAAGAAAGGGATTCGAAAGAAGCCACATCATCTGCATCCACCATGCCACCGGCAACTCAGGCCGGAGGAAGCAGAAGCAGAGCATCCATCCCACAGGGAAAAGAAGAAAGAAATGAAGAAAATGAAATGGTTCTCACAACGCGTTTCGGGAAGGTCCACCACCGAACCAGAGAATGTGACTACTTGAAGGCGCCAAGAACTGGTGAAGCTCGCCAGTCTCCATGGTGTGGCCTTTGCAAGGCCAATCGAGGAACACCAACCAATGTGACCTTGTGGTGCAGCTCATGGGGTGCTTCAGTGCACTCGAACCGAAGCTGCGCCAACCTCGGGATCGTGGATCTCCTACGGTTCACACCGTGCTCGAGATGCAGAACGCAAGAAGGATAAAAAGGCAGTTTGAGCTGAACACAGGCCATCAAGGCCGATTTTGAAAGAAAAGGATGTATGTTGGCACTTCCTACCGAAAGGCCAAAGGGGGAGTGTTTGAGCGAGTTGCATGAACGCCGTTCGTTCAGTTTCGAGTTCGAGGTTGCTGAATGTCAGCTGCCTTTCTTGGATCGAACCGCCAGTTGAAAGGAAAAGATCCGCTTTTTTTTCGTTCATGTGCGCTTCTCCGCTGTTTGCTCGCTGGAATAAAAACATTCCCAAAATTTCAGCAACCTGGCAGGCTATTCGGACAGTGACCAACACCACTCTTCCAGGCTGAGACGGAAACTGTATACAGGTCGCACGAGTGCTCTTTGATTATATGGGGAGCTCTTGTTAACATTCTTTTGTAGAAATCCAAACCAGTCATGCCCAAGCGAGTATTGTTTCGACAATCAGTTCTTCCTCGTTTGCTAGAATAATAACAGAGTGCCCCGTCTCTGTGCACCTTGTAGAGCAGATTCTGGATGCTTGCATAGGAAAGAACTTACTAGTAGAAGTAGGTAGGCTCAAGCTAGATACAGGATGGCGGAGGCTGTTATCGTTATCAAGAGATTTAGTTCTGATTTGAGCAGAAACCCTGCCTCGATAATTTTCTCCAATTGTAGACGATGTTTGTCGGCCTGGGTCTCAGGCTACCTGTGGCATGAAGCAGTTGAGTGGGAGCCTGTGCGGAGGTGCAGATTGATCACGTCCCAACTAATCATCTAAAGCTTAACTTCTTTCTGAACCGAAACCATCAAAAAACTTCAAACACTACTGACTACTGCTGCACAACATGACCCAGCAAGGTACAACTCAAAACAGTTCTTACACTGAAGATTAGCCTTCATTTCCCTGATCAGGGTATGGATCATGCTTCCAAGATTTGCATCCACCACCTCGAAGTACACTCCTGGTCATGAGCATCAGGAGAGTTTTGTCGGACGTGGCTTTGGTGTTTGATGCCATGTGTGTCACATGTGTGTCACTAGCGGAGTTTGCCGTAAGAACTGTGAAAGGATACAGCCAACATGCTCATCATCGCAGATGAGGGCTTTGTCAACATCGAGGCCTTTGGAAGACCCCGGCTACCTGTTCTTTTTGAGAGCTGGCCACTGTGAGCGTGCGCTTTTTAAAGGGATGCATTTATATTCAATACAGTAGAAAATATAGCATAGGAGGAACACTATAAAGATGCAATAAAATTAAGAGAGCAGGTAGTCATGGGGGTGGGGGTTTCGAAAGTTGTGATTTTGTAAAGTTTTTTTTTTTTTGCAGATGATATGACATTGATAGGGTTGTGAAAGTTGTTCTTTTGTAAGGTTTTGCTCTTTTTGGTGATGATATCACATTGATATGATGTTGAAATTTGTGATCTTTTTTGCTCTATGTGCAGTTGGTAAGCATATTTGTTCATTCAACTATGTACTACAATTTGGGGAAAAATGACTAAATCATAAGGTTAGTTGTTTGCTAAAAATCTTAATGTGATCACGAAAGGTAGCCCTTTAGGGGATACCTTGAGTTTGTCTTGCGAAGCAAGTGTTGGGACGTCCGGGTCTAATAATTGATCGCTCAATTCAGACCCCCTCCCCCCCCTCTAAAATCAATTCTCTCCTGGAGAACGTCTTCGTGAGCCTCTCATGATTTCAGGATAGTTGAAACCCTCTTGAACATTCAGAAAGAGTGATATGAAATTCTAATCACGAAAGGTGTTCCCCGAGGGGATACATACCTAGAGTTTGTTTTGTGAAGTACGTCAATCTCTCCTGGGGAGCGTCTTCGTGAGCCTCTTATGGTTTCAGGATAGTTCAAATCCTATGATATTCCGATTCAATGCTCACCGATGATCTGAGCCATGGGCAAGTTTGTTTTCTTAAGAATCTTTTTGAACATTTCGAGAGTACGTGTTTGAACATTTAAAGTGCATATGAATATATATTTACGAAAGGTCGCCTCCGAGGGGATAAATCACCATGTCGAACATTGCATTTTTGTTCCTGCCTCTCGCGTTCTCTTCTCTTCCCGCTGTCCTACCTTTCGTGTCTCCCTCCTCTCAAGTTCTTACTTAATTCAAATCTGGTTAAATTCAGGTTTAACTCTATTTCAATTATCTTTTAATTCTACTTTGATTCAAATTTCCTTCACTATAGGTTCTAATTTATGTGGGATTCAATGCAAGCTACCTTTCATTTTCTTGCTATACAATTTAGATTCAATTCTAATATAATATTTTTTCAATTCAATTCTTGGTTTTATGAAATTCTCATTTACTTCTAGGTAATTGGTGTTGTTTTTAGCATGATAGATTTTTATTATGTTTGTCCAACATGGAAGCATTTGCTTTCTTACATGAAATAAATTCACACCCCCAGCAACACCCACTCTCTAGAATGAAATCAACTTAGACCTAAAATGGACATATAGAAAGCACAATTAAATTGTAATGACAATAGTGTAACATTAGATGTGTAAAGCGATTGAATCTCAATTGTACTAGGGCACTATATAACATTAGAAATCACTTACAAATAAATTGGAACAGGCAAAATTACAATTTAATCCAGTATAGAATGAAATAGAATTAAACTAGAAATAAATTGGAATTAAGTTGGAATTGAATGAACAACATCAAAAAAACTCCATTACTTAAATTAAAATTGACTTAGACCCAAGGTAGAATTGAATTAGAGTCGTTTAACCTAGGGCTTGGTTAGTAGAACAGTATTGACAGAGAAACAGTTTTATTTAAATTCAATTCAATTAACATCGCAGACTCAATTTGAATTCAATTATATAGAATTCAGTTATGCTCAACTTAAAAAAATAGAAGCATGTTGCAAATTCACATGTACACTCAGATCCAGGGTAGTCACACATAATTAGAATTACAACAGGCATAAATTAGAATAAACATTGATTTATGATTTGATTACAGTGAATTTTAAAATACATAGACTTAATTTAGAATTCAATTAGGCCCAACTTAGAATTAAAGTAGAAGTGTGTTACATATTCAAGTTAAATTCAATTTAAAGTTCACTTAGATTCAAACTTGAATGTAAATAGAAATAGAAGTGAATTTCAATTAGAATACGAATTGACTTAGAATTTACTTAAGTTGTATTTAAGTCAACAATTAATGAACTAAATTAGAATTGAACTAGTGGTTACTCAGAAATGAATAAGAATTACTTTTGTTTACTTTTGGGCAGATCAGCCAAAACAAAAAAACAAACAGTTCAGACCCATGGAGAGATACCCAGGAGAGGCTGGACAGGAGACATAGGTCTGAACTTTTTTTTAATTACCTCTTTTACTTTTTGTCACTTTTGAGCAGACCAGCCAAAACAAAAAAGCACAAAAAACAAAAAGTTCAGACCCATGGAGCGATACCCAGGAGAGGCTGGACAGGAGACATAGGTCTGAACTTTTTGTTTTTTTGGTTTTATGAATTGTATTGATTGTAGGCAGATGCTCACAGATGCTCACAGCTGACAGATGCTCACAAAGACACTGTTTTGCGCACGCTGGTTGTAGCCTCTTCTGTTCTTTATCGAGCTCTTTTTGCTTTGCAGAGAGTCATGTGGTCCAAACGTGAGGGTTTTTTCACATATCCTCACAGCGCTCTTTGACATAAGTGAAGAGGGGCAGACTTGCCTGTAGTCAGAGATCCCATGTGACACAGAAAAGAGATGGATAGAGTTACCACTTATTGTATTGGGCTGCAGCCAACCTGAAAGTCAACGGACGTTTTCTGGAGAACACAAAAAAACCAGAGAGAGAAAGAGAGAGAGAGAGAGAGACTTCAACTTGGTGGAGGTGAAGTTCCTTGAGCACCATGAGATGGGCTATGGATTTACCTCCATTCGCAGGCGAACTCATGGAACATTGTTGAGGTAGCTGAGTCAGTTGAGATTCAGTTTTCAGATTTTTTCGATGGATGAGTTCTGGATGAGTGATCTCAACTTTCTCAGAGCCTTCGATGCCAAAGCAGGTTGCCTGGCAGCCGCCACCTCTTTATGGTTCTCCGGGTGAAAGAGGCTGCTCATGCTTTGTTCAGGTGCTGTAGGTAGTGTTCTTTGTTCATGTCTCGAACAGTGGAAATCCATGTGATATTGGAGGTTTACAACAAATCACAGCTCGAAACTAATTAAGCAGAGTCCTCTTGCGGTGCCCCACTATCCAGGTTGAACAAAGTCTCACACTTTACAAACACTTTGTTGAGCTCGGCAGTTTTGAATCCTCATTATGTCACCTCAACCAAGAAATCTGGCCACACCTTTCAAGAACAAACAGTGTGGGAAGACGACAACCTTTTGGTTGTCACCCGGCGGCATTCACTTTAGGCTGCAGAGACGCACACTCAAGCGGCAATCATTGACTTGGAGGGAACGTTTTATACAGATCCTCCCTACATCCAGGCTTGGGTGGGTGATGCTTGTACTTCTGCTGAAGCAGAGCTATGAATGTCGTCATCATTCAAGTGCTCTGGAGTCAGAGTCTGAAATGGGCCATTGGCAAATACTTCTTACAGGCACTACCAATAGCTGTGTGACCTCAGTTGAAGCAAGTTCATTTGCCGATTTGCCAAACTTCTGTTGGCCCGGCAGGTTGGTGGCCGGAAATATGAAGGCTTGGCCTTCCTTTGAAAGAAGGCATTGTGAGCACCAAAGCGGCGGACCTCGCGAATCCATTCCTGCTGCATGTGCATGATTGGAGCTGGCAATCATCACAAGTTCAATTTTAATCACATGTTGGCACATCGGCTGGAGTTCATAACAAGTTGTTTGCGTAAAGTTTTGGAGCTTTGCCAGCGCCAAGTTGATCTGATCTCAGCCCTCAGCACAGGGGATTGGCCCACCCATGGCCAAAATTCGACTGGTCAAATAGGTTCATCATATCTAAACAGTTTTGTGGAGTAGAGCTCCTGCCAGAGCACTGGGTTCATCTGGGCTGGGTTCTGTGTGTTGAACATCAGGTGGCACACAGTGACCAGGTTTTCATTTGGTTGGCACCAACTGCACCCACTTTGTCTGAAGTGAGAAGCAGTAGCTCCTCTTGTAGCTCAAGCTGCCTGCATCAGCAATGCTCCAAGAGCGTTGACCCGAGACAGGAAGTGCTGGTGACAAAGCTGACGAATTCTTCTACGAGTCAACAAGAAGCTACAAGTAGCTCCTGGCTCCTGGCATCGCTACTAGGAACCCGGGCATCGCTACTAGTAGCAAGGACGTCTCTAGGAGAAGCACTGTGACTACAAAATCGATTTCGAACCATGCAGCTACGAGCATGTACTTAGTGGTGCTTGTCATGTTCAAGACACGGGTCAAAGGCTCTCGACTAGCAACACATATCATGAGCTCAGGAGCTTGAACAAGCAGACGCCCCGACCTCGTTTGGACTAGGCATCAAACATTAACGCCCTTTGAACACCACTCGACTCATTTGAACTCAGCTTCATGGTCAGGTTTCTCCTTCAAGTTTGCATAGGTATTTTGCATGGTTCTGGTGGCAGGGTGCAACTAAAGCACAGAAGACTTGGAACAATAGTTTTCAAAGGGGCAAGATGTCCCGCTTTTCCAGCATCGATGGCCAGCATTCAGCCCTTCGTGATTTGGAGCGGCAGCGCTTGGAGAAGCTTATGGGCCAACTTCGAAGAGAGGCGACTTGACCTTCAGAGGAACAATCCAAAATTAGTTTAGCTATGTATATATAATACATCCTATACACATACATGATAGACAATAAGGCACTTCAGGGACCATCTTGCTGCGCAGATTTGATTATATAACAAACCCAATTGCACCCTTGCTCATACATATACAGTATATATATATATAATATATATATATATGTACACACATGTATATACA
Organism: Durusdinium trenchii; assembly: GCA_963970005.1. Lineage (NCBI taxonomy): Eukaryota > Dinophyceae > Suessiales > Symbiodiniaceae > Durusdinium > Durusdinium trenchii. The sequence goes on along the minus strand of CAXAMN010004991.1, from coordinate 234,641 downwards.
AGCCCCTTTGACCTGCAGGCATAGGAAAATTGAACGCGCTTTGTGGTATTCTCAGGCTTCGGTTTGATAGACTCCTTTGAGAAGGAAGAGCCTAAAACATCCAGCCTGTTTGTTGCTGACCACTCAAAATTGCCATGCCCCATGGATGCCAGGTGGAACCGAATGCCAAAGCCTCTGGCCGCCGCTTCCAACCCCCGCGCCGCAAAGAGCGTGTCTCCAAGGTGCGGCCTGAGGGTGGCACAGGGCCCTACACCAACAGCAGCGCTCCAAGACCTGCACCTCAGCCAGCGCCACCACCGCCAGCAGTGCCAGCACCTGGACCCGGGACACCTCGCAACACAACTGTCACAACGGCTATTCCAATCTCGACTCCAAGTGCAGAGATGGCATGGCTGCTGCGAGTGAGTGAGAAATTTGATCAAGATGCAGAGCAGGCCAGATCTGGTGGGTTTCCAGATTCGCATAGGTAATTCACTTGGCTGTCTAGCATTCCAGGTGCAGTGCTTCCTTGCACAGCATGGTTTGGAGCAATATGATCTGAGCTAAGTTGCCAATGTGAAGGGCAATCGATTTTCAAGAAGCAGCAGAGCAATTTCAATGTTAGAGTTCTGACAGTTGTTTGTAATTTCAGAGTGATTTCTGTCTTCTACTCAGAGGCTTCACTGCTTGAGGATGGCCCCGGAGCGCCTGGAAGCTCCATGGAGGTTCGGAACAAAAGCAGTCTACTATCTAGTGTGTTTGACACCATACCATAGTCTGATGTGTTCAATGAATACAATGAAACCTCAAAGATGCCAATGCATCTCACAAAGCACAGTCGAACAGAGTTTCAATCAGATCACCCCGGTGATCAGCACCCAAAATGACACAGCATGTCAAACAAATCCACGCGGTGCGGCACCATGCAGTGTGTCTCGCATCCAAAAAGGTGGCACTGATGGCATAGCTGTCTTTCATTGCATGCTTATGCCAGGCGCTTCGAGCTGCTTCGATTGAAATGCTGGAGCAGGTGCTTCCTCAGCCGTTTCACGGTGATCTAATATCTACAGTTGTGCAAGTGTAATTCAAGAGTTCGACTTTCTTGCCGGAGCCCGGAAGGTTGGCCTGCCGCCCTCCCCCCGGCGGCGCTTGCAGCATGCGCTGGAGGTGGAGGTTGGTCCCAGCTTGGAATCAGTTGGAAAAATCTTTTTAAAGCATGTTACACATAGAAAAATTACGAAAGCCAGCCGATAGGCTAGGCTGGAGATGTCGATGGGCGAACGAAGTGAGTATAGGGTGTGTGTGGGGGGGTGGTTACCTAGCTGACCAGTTTGGGTAGGGCGAACCAAGAGCCTGGTGGGGGAAAGCAAAAAATAGAGGTGGTCCGAAAAGCAGTGAACATGGTGTTGTGATGCAAGTAATGTAACTATTGACGCCGAAGAGTGCATCATTTTAAGCATCATGAGGGCTGAGGAGGCTATTCGGACAGTCTTTCGACAAGGGGCGGGAGGACAGGAAAGGGGGGACAACGTTACAGGAAAAGCGGTCGGAAATCCACCAGGAAGGTGAGATGAGGTCTGTTAATAAGAGTGGAAGGGAACGCAAGAAGCGATGTCACCCATTGAGGACAGGAGAGGGAACAGAAAGCAGTCGGCAAGCTTTGAGTTGCTTGCGGATGCCCTTTGTAATGTCCTGCTAGCCCGGTCCGTGATTTCATTTCTCTACTAAGCCCGGTCTGTCACTTCATTTCTCTATTAACTCGGTCCGTCAGTTCATTTCTTTATTACACCCGGAACCCCTATTTTTCCGTTTTTTTTCAACTTTTTTGCGGGAATTTGTTTCGCGTTTTTTCCCCTACTGCTTTTGCTTTTTGTTTTTGCTTCTGCTTTTGCTTTTTGCTTTTGGCATTTGCTTCTGCATTTGCTTTTGCTTTTTGCTTTTGCTTTTTGCTTTTGGCCTTTGCTTCTGCATTTGCTTTTGCTTTTTGCTTTTGCTTTTTGCTTTCCCTTCTGCATTTGCTTTTGCTTTTTGCTTTTGCTTTTTGCTTTTCCTTCTGCTTTTGCTTTTGCTTTTTGCTTCTGCCTTTGCTTTTGCTTCTGCTTTTTGCTTTTGCTGACTATCTTCTTTGCATTGACACTGCCACAAAGTTGGATGATAAGACCTTCACCTTCAGCTTTGACACCTAATTACACCAATCAAGAAACGAAGCAGCCCAGCGCTGTCTATATTTGATTTGCATTGCAGGGGAGGCGCTGCGCCCTCCCCGCACCCCCTCCCGCTTTTTTTTTAATGGTTGCCACTACCGTCCACCACCCCTACTATTTCCAATACCTCTATCACTCGGACCACCCCGCTACGAGTCTTACCACAGTTACCACAACTACTATTTTCTTTGCGTTGACGCTGGCACAAAGGTGGATTTCTACTTCGCTTAGCCCAAAGAAACCCAAAACCACTGAAATTGAAAGACAACCGCAGAAAAGTCCCTATTATAGTTCCTCTCTCTTCCTACTTCTCCTTCGTTAAGTGGGATGCCTTTTCTGGAAGAACGCCTAAAGAAACCCTAAAGACAAGAAACCGAGCCGAAAGAAACCCGAAACCAGTGAAGCTAAAGACAACCGCAAAGAAGTCCCTAGTAAGTGGAATACCTTTCGGAGGGCCATTTAATTTTGGATTCTTTTTTTGTTTCCTTTTTTGTATTTTTTTGTTTTTTTGTGGCTTCTGGCTTCTGTGGCTTCTGGCTTTTGTGGCGTTTGGCTTTCGTGGCTTTCGTGGCTTCTGTGGCTTTTGGCTTTTGTGGCTTTTGTGGCTTTTGGCTTTTTGGCCTATCCTATCCATCTATATATCTGTCTATATCTATCTATCTATCTATCTGTCTATCTTTCTTTCTTTCTTTCTTTTTGGCAGCTGTTCTCCTTTCTCTTTTTGCATTGAGACAAAACCAGACAAGGAAGCAAGCAAGGAAGCAAGCAAGCAAGCAAGCGCGAGCTGCTCACCTTTGGATCTGGTGTGCTGCTGGGGGGGG
>CAXAMN010004991.1:206350-226637 GCA_963970005.1 Durusdinium trenchii | reverse complement strand
CCTGCCACCAACTCTGCACTTCCACATCCACAAAGTCCTGCACCTGCCACGAAATGTGCTTTGCAAGGTCCGCAAAGTACTGCGCCTGCCACGAAACACGAAAAACAAAAAAAGAAACAGAAAAATGCAAAATTAAGTCGCGGCCCGTACCTTTTCTATTCCCTCCCTTTGTCTCTGTCACGCTGGCTTTGGTGCTTCGTCCCCTGCCCTTTCTGCTGGTCGTAGTGCTTGTAAAGCACTCCCAGCAGAAGCAAAAAGAAAAACAGTAGGGGAAAAAACATGAAACACATTCCCGGAAAAGTTTGAAAAACCGGAAAATATCCATCCATTACACCCGGTCCGTCACTTCATTTCTCTGTTAGACCCGGCCCGTCATGACCCGGTCCGTCATTTCATTTCTCTACCCAAACCGGTCCGTCAGTTGACTTCTTTGTTAAACCTCTGTCCGTCACTTCATTTCTCCATTCAACCCGGTCGGTCATTTCATTTCTTCCGCTTCATGCCGCGGGTGCGAAGCACAAGTGGCCAGAAACAGGTGAGTGATCACTGCAAATCACGGAGCCGACTGCAATCGGGAGTTGCAGAGGCAGGAGAGGGCAGAAGACAGCGGACAAAGATCATCAAAGAGCTTCTCAAGCCTCAACGTTGATTGAGCTCTCGCAAAAGATCTAAAAAAAACTATAGATGCAATCCTGCCCACGAAAGTGAGGACGCAAGTGGACAAGCCCCTATGTTTGTAATGGAAAGGTGCTTGGCCATCGCTCAATGTATTTATTTTCCTGACGCATCGGCTCCACTTCTATCTTATACCGCTGAAGGGCCTTGATTGAAACCTTGTGTAAACAGAGCCTGTCATATCGTCCCTCAATGCCTGACAGCGGTTCCGGTGCGCTGTCGAATTCACCCCATAAACACATTGACGTCTTCTGACAGAGGCTGGCTTTCGTCCCCTCCCTTCTGAGGTTATATATGTGTTATATTCACAGCGCTTCGCGCTCGAAGCCGCCCGCGCGGAGTGTGTGCGTCTGTTTGTCTCGGTCTGTCTGCCTGTCTTGTTCGGGCAGGACACGCGGAAGAACACACGCACGATGTCAATAGTCTGTCTCGGTCGGTCTGGGTGTCTGTCTGTCTGTCTGTCTGTCTGCCTGCCTGCCTGCCTGCCTGCCTGGCTGGCTGGCTGGGTGGCTGGCTGGCTGGCTGGCTGGCTGGTCTGTCTCTCTGTGTCTGTCTGTAGATCTGTCTGGGTCTGTCTGGGTCTGGTCTGTCTGGGTCTGTCTGGGTCTGTCTGGGTCTGTCTGTCTGTCTCTGTCTCTGTGTCAAAAACCCCATGCGATTGTTTCCACCAAAAAACATCAAAGGCCACATGCTCAATACATTCACCTCATCCAGTCGGACTGGGCACACCGAACACATCCACGATATCAATCGTACAGTGTCCCTTGCCTAGACGTTTGCGATTTCTGCGATGTCCAGGCATAACCGGCATCGCATATCCATAGTGCAGTGCCCCTTGGCTTGCCGAGACGTCTGCGATGTCAATAATGCGATCTGTCCCGACCGGCATAACCGGCATCGCCAACGTCTGGTCCAATTTTGGTCGATTTTCAAAAAACATTGAAAAGCACAGCATTTCTAGGAGAAAAGTGCCCCCCCCCAAAGCTAAAGCTTAGGATTTATCTAGCCGGACTCCTTGCGACTTACACGAGCCTACGCAACGCCCTCGGCACCTCCGGTGCGGGCGGATTTGCGGTGCTAGTTTCAATGGGGTCCTTGAAACACTGTGGAGATTGTCGCTTCTTGCATTGAAGTGCAACTCGTGAAAGTGCTGGAACAAACAAGGGTGTGGGCAAATTTGTTGCAAGTTCGACCTCAGGTGGAGTTGGATTCTCCAGAGCAAGGTGGGGATAAAATGAATAGGCAGTTGAGTCCGTTGATGCCTTGCTCGTCATACCACCGGCCGCAATACCACGCACTTCGAAAGCTGTCGGGTTGGCCACACAAGTCATCATTAACAATCACTCAGCACTGACAGGTGACGAGCCTCACAACTCTCCCAGCATTGTCAATTGGGGGCGTTTGGGGCGTGGGACTCATGCTGTCAACTGCTTTTCATATGCGTGCAAATGCTTTTATTTGGGATTGGTCTGCTTCGACAATTCACCCGACCCTTGGACTCGACCATCAGACCCCCTTTCAAGGAAAAACCGCAGATCAGCCCAGAACCACTTGTGGATTGAAATTGAAAGAGACTCTGACAATTCCTAACAGGCAGAGATTAGATGGCACATGATGCAAACTTGATTTCAGGGTTCACCATGCATTTTTAAACGCCCACTCTCCCACAGTCTTAGGCGCATGCCAGCGGGCTGGCATCAACGGCCCACAGGCGAACGCAGCCGATTGGTGGTAACCCGCAGCTGATCTGCAACAATACTTGCAAGAGTGGTGGCTGAACTTATACAAATTGCTTTATTTTTCAGGCATGGGTCGGACGGTCGCTTGAATATGTTTTAGATTGCCCAAGGGTCAGAGCCTGTCTCCCATGCCGATGCGGCAGTGGGAGATGATAGCCCAATAAGGGCCGTCGAGGCACTGGACCTGGATATGTTGAAGCTAGTCGAAGCTGGTCGAAGCTTCAAAGCTTTCAACACATTTTGCGGAAGTGAATTTTGGAGGTACATTTCTGAAGTTGGTTGGCAAGCCGGATGTATCTCTTGGAACTGATGCTTTTCCCTGCGCAGGCTCCTAGCATCAATGACGTCACCATTCCAACCATGGCCATGAAGACAATGGCCGAGGTGTCGACGTTGACGTAGGTTTTTGAAATCTGCGGCACCCTTCTTAAGGCAAACGCAATGTGCCGCTTGTTTCAAGTCTTTTTTTCATGCCATCATGCCTGGGTGGAAGGAAGTGGTGATGGAGCACCTGCCATTTCATTCGTCCGGCAAGGCTGCGAGACTGTTGGGGATGGGTGCCCAAGCCGGACAAGCTAAGCCTGCCAGGTCCATCATGCGAGTTCTTCTCGCCCTGCTTCCTCGTCAAGCAGTGGCGAGAAGGCGGGTACAGTAACAACATCGCATTTCTTGCAACATTTGGTCTAAGTTGCTTGTGGTAGCTGCACTAATGTGCTGATGTATCCTCCTTGATCCTTGTGAATAAACATGGCCATGGCTTGTGCAGGGCTGCTGCTACCAGTGCTACCGAAAAGTCTTCCTTTCCACTGCCTTCCGCCTGTCGAATGAGGCAAGATCTCGCGCGGGGTCACGTGCATATCACTGGGGCCATCAGTGTCAGACACATCTTGCCTGGTTTAGCTTTGTCCAGAGAACAGAGGGAGATGCAAATGTTGTGGCTAAGGGAGGGCACGGCAGCCGACAAGGCTTGGGTAAGCTTAATAGGCCATCTCCGACCTGCTACTTTGGGAGTTGGCTAAAAGAGCCGAGCGGGCATCGTCGTGTTGGTCACTCCACCTCCACCACGCACAGCATGGTCCAGGGCATGATTCCATGGGAATACCTGTTCGGGTTTCCATGGCTGTCACTTGGGCGCAGCAAAGAGGCAGTGTATTGGTGCGCTTCATGATCGACGCGGCTAGGGCTAAGTCAGAGAAATATTCTTTGGAGAATGGCCTGGCAACCCAGCGGAGAGGTGCTCAAGGATGAGGTTCCTTCCTGGCGGAGGTGGCCGAGGAGGGGGTTAAGACATCGAACTCCAAAGAAGCCCCGAGGCATGGAGCCGCTGGAGAAGAGTCCACTGGACTCGACGTCTTCTACAGCTGGTCAGGATATCATCATTGGAGGATGGGAGGCAGGAAGCTCCCAATTCTGAGGATCAGAGCAAAAAGGAATAGGAGGCCATGGAGAATACTCCCTTGATAGATAGAAACAAGGGGGCAGGTAGATGCACCATAGCATTGAACAATTGTGCATTGATTGAAAGAACAATGCGCAGAAGGTTTCGCTATGTAGTATCAGTGCGAGCAAAGTGACGAAGAATCATCGTCGCGGTGAGAGCCCGTAAGACTCAACTCGAGCTGCCCACTTGTTTCAAATTTTAACCACCCCGGAAACTCCACCGAATCTATCGGCAAGGAGAGGGAATAGCAGGCCATGGAGAAACTTCCTTGATCAAAACAACAGGGGCAGGTAGATACATGGCGTTGAAGAACTGTGCCAGGCAAAGCGATACACACAATGTTTCACGTTGATCGGAACTGGTCTTTGAGACGCAGTGGTCGAAAATATTGCCAAGGCGATCGAAGTGACACGCGCACATGGTTGAGTGTTTGTCTGTGCGCGTGAAACCCTTGAAGTTTTGATTGCGTTGAAGTTATTGCAGGGGGATCACCCACGGACTTGGCTGGTGACCCAACGAAGACGGTCAAGCTCCGTGCTGATATCTGGCCTGATCAGCCTGACGTACCTGCAGTGATCACCACTCACTTCCTTCTGGGCCCCGTTCTAACTACAACAAGATCGCCAGCCTTTGCACTTGTTTTGAGTTCTGCAGACAAGTGACTTGACGTGTGACTGTTGGAGGAAGTCTCGGACGAAACGCTTGTCTCGCAGACTCGAAGCGTGACTTTTGGAGGACGTTTCGTACGAAACGCTCGTTTTGGAGACTGCGCGCGGGACTTTTGGAGGACGTCTCGTACGAAACGCTTGTAGCGCCGTGCCACTGCTCGCGGCTCGAATTCTTGTCGACTTCCTCGAGTTCGTGACTTTGGAATTTGAAGACTTTTGGGCTCATGGTCAAACCGTTTACATACCTTTAACCTGACCTCTTTGGCGTTCATACCTGGCCTTGCTGCGCAAGGGTTTATCTATTTTCCCCCTGCCCGGGAAAGAGGTGCCCACAGCGGACAGCAGGAGGCTTATGCCAAGCGCCAATTTAAGACTTGCCGAATTATATACATGAAAATGAGTATCCGGGCAAGCCATAACGTGTCCACAGCGGACTCAAGTCGCCCGCCATTTTGGCATGGCGCAAGGTGGCCGCAGCGGCCAGAGCTCTTTTAGGTCCATTGGGGCCTGTCGCCGCCTTAAGTGCACACACAGCGTACAGGTTGACCTAGGTCCGTTCTAATGAGGTTCGGGTCCGTCCGTTTCTGGCCCCTCCAGTGGTTCCCTTTTCATCCTTTCCCCTTCACACACACTTTCTTCCCTTCTTTTTTCATGTATTTTCCGGCTTCGTGTCCCGCCTTCTCATTCCTTTCCTTCTTTTGCGCGCGCATTGGTCCGGCTCTTAACATGTACGCGCGCATCTACTTTCAACAGTTTTCAGGTCGCCCAAGTCTTGACAACGAGGTGCGTTTCACGTTTGTCCCTGTTGATTATATTGTTTCCCCTTCATCGCAGCCACGCACACTTTTGTCCTGTCGTGTCCCTTTTCATGTCTTCATCTTCTTGTCCTTTGTGCGTGCGCATGTGCCCCAGTCTGCCCCTTAGTTTGTGGCCCCCCCACGCTTGGGGGGGCGCGTGTGTGTGAAACCCTTGGAGTCAAATAGTTTCTTTGCCGCCCCTAGTGGGAGGCGTGTGTGTGAGAACCTTTCAGGTCACACGGAACGCTTTGATTGCGTTGAAGGAGTTGCAGGGGGATCACCCACGGACTTGATTGGTGATGCAACGGCTAGGGTCAAGCTCCGTGCTGATATCTGGCCTGATCAGCCTGACGTACCTGCAGTTAGCACCACTCACTTCCTTCTGGGCCCCGTTCTAACTACAACAAGATCGCCAGCCTTTGCACTTGTTTTGAGTTCTGCAGACAAGTGCTCGCCGCTCGAATTCTTGTCGACTTCCTCGAGTTCGTGACTTTGGAACTTGACTTTCAGGTTCATGGTCAACCCGGTTGCTTACCTTTAACCTGACCTCTTTGGCGTTCATAGCTGGGTGGGCGTGTGGCACATGTGGCATTCAAGTTCGGTCTGTCCGTCCGTCTGTCTGTATGTAAGTAGGTAGATAGGTATGTATGTATGCGTGCATGTGCCTATGTATGCCTGTTGAGAAGAGCCAACAAATATGCAAGAGAGACACATTGCGCCTTGTCATTGCTTGGAATTGTCAAGTTCCCGTTTTATGGTGGTATGATTGACTTCTGGTAGAATTTATTAACATCTATTTAGATTTACAAAAAAACGTGAATTTTGTCTTTGAAAAGCAACAGTTATCACACAATCCCATCACAATCTCATATCTGCGGGGCCCTTTCCGCGCCTCAGGCCTTGCGGCCAGGAACACCTGGTTCCAGGCCGGACCTCAGCTTTGACTTCAACGCGTTTAGTTTTTTGCAATCCAATCTTATGTTTGAACCGGTGCATACAATGTTTGTTTTTATACTTAATCTTGCGGGGTCAGGCCATGAAGAGGGGGCAGCTAAGTATGAAGTTTCGTTGAAACTGGAGGGCGGGAGAAACCCGTGAAGAACCACTCGCATGGCCAACACAGTTTCTAGGTTCTTAGGGGCAATTATGCTTTGGTTTGTTTAGTTTGTCATGCTTACTCAAACCTGTACGAAAACCTAACCCTTGACCTATGTCGATGCCTCGAGACGAAACCAAAGTTTGGATTGTTTGTCTTGCTTGTAGCGCCCATGACTGTCACTACTGTCATTCCCCGGCAATGCTTTTCTTTCGGTTGTTTGTTGTGGACTTGCTTTTGGGAGTATTGCTGAAAGAGAAACGGTATTTTTGTGCAGGTTGGTTTTGTTGTCTCAAATGTTTGGGGGTTGCAGCACAAAGTTTTGCAGCCCGGGCTAATTTGTGTCAGTACGCCTACGCTTCTGCATGCAATGGAGTACTATGTGTGACCTGATTTGCAGTCTGTTTTATTGTTATGCAAATTATGCATGCGGTTAGTACTATGTGATTCTTTTGCATACGTTCTGATGATGCGCGCTGCTTTGCAGGGTCTTTTGCAGCGAAGGCTGCCTGGAGAGCTTCAGAGAGGCAAGAAATTCCTTTGAACACTATCTTTTGCCATGGGATGGGCCAAGGGAGAAGTGGGATGAGGTAAGAGCTTTTTTGAGATATAGTTTTCATACTGCGTGCACAAGTTCCGTTGGAGACCACTTCAGAAACTGGATTTTAGGTCAGGAATGCACTGCACGCTGCTCAACCGTAGTTGTGGGCCAAGAGAGTTAGATACTGCCCAGAGTCTACCTTTTGAGAGGCACAAAGAGCAATACGACTGAAGACTGATTCTCTTTGATAAGTTGACACCTCCATAGATATTATATAGTACAAATTGCTGCAATACAAGGGATATGAGCTTAAACAAGCCAGCTAACTAGGGCGCGTGACATGGACAAAATCTCGTCATGTACTGACCTTAGCTCAAGTATAGAAAGCGATTGCAAATCAGACAGACCCCCGGCAGCTTTTGGTGTTGCCGTCAAGAGTCTAGGATCAAAAGGACTAGGTACGACATAGTCTTTACCAATGTGCACAATATCTTGCCTGTTATGTGCCGTTATTGCTATATCAGACACGTCAGACATCCAATTTGGAAACTTCCATAATGGTTCTTACAACACTGGTTTTCATATTTTTAATACTGATCACTCGAATCTGGGGCTGACTCAAGCTTACCAGTCAGTCAGTCAGGCAGGCAGGCAGTCAGCCAGTCAGCCAGTCAGCCAGCCAGCCAGCCAGTCAGTGATTTGCTTGGCTCTGAAGCTCTTCGCGCGCTTCAAAGCGATGTAATTTTTTAGCCCTTGTCCTTGCATCCCGCAAACCTCTAGAATTGCAGGGATGACCTATGATATAGATTATTCTATTCATTTGATTTTGACAATCTCATCTCCCAATAGCAACTACTACATTTTGTCTCACTTGATATTTATCATCAAGAAAGATCTCAGGTATTCCGCCAACTTTAGCAAAGACTGTTGGATTTGTAGCTATAGACTAGACTTTACCATTGAGTGTCACCATAACCACTGGACTGCGCTCAAAAAACCCTACTCAAAAAATATAGATAAACATAAACTTATATATATATAAAGTTGGAGAGGTGTTTTTAAGTCTTCGTTTAGAAGCGCGCCCCCAGCAGACTATGGTGATACAGCAAGGCACCGCTAGGTTGGCGCAGGTTTTTTTTCATAACAGGATAAGCAGCAGGAAAAAGAAGAACCAAGCAGAGAGCAGGAAAAAAGAAGAAGCAAGACAAACAAAGGAAAAACGCACAAGAAGAAGAAGAAGAAGACGACGAAGAAGACGAAGAAAAAGAAGAAGAAGAGGAGGAAGAAGAAGACAAGCAAGCAGGAAAAAATAAGAATCTTGCAGGATAAAGAAATCGAGGGATATTTTTGCGCTAGGCTGGCGCTAGATCCGCGCTAGCACCGCGCTAGACGACGGTCCATTTCTTGACCGTTTGCCCATCCAACGCCCAAACCTTTTGAGTCAGCCCCTACGCCCTTCCTATGTCGTTCTGAAGATTTCTGAGAACAACTGCAGAGGTCTAGCAGCAGCAGTAGCAGCAACAACAACAGCTCCAGCAGCTCAACAGGCCCCTGAAAAGGTCCGCGCTAGACACCTCTCACATGCCTTCATGTTTAACATCCCTGTGGTTTGAGTGTGGTTGGAGCTTAAAGAAGAAGCGGGCCCCCATGGAGTTGCGATGAGTGCACCATTTTGGGAAAAGACATTTTGGAAGCCAATTTGCGCACACACACACATGTATGATTGGCAACAGTTGTGTTTGTATTAGGGTTTTTGGTAGGAATAGCTTCATCAATACGATGTTAAGACATAATGCCTTGGCTGTAGAATATTTTACAGCTGTTCAATTTCATAGCCACATCAAGTACTGTAGAAGCTTCAGACATGCCAACCCCCCAGCTGCTGCACCACTGATAATTGCATACGCTAATGTCATCAATGTTTTACTTTGAATTTTTGTTTCATTGATGCGGCAGAGATAGAAGTAACAGTACCATGCTGATCACCATATAAACAAACATTAGCAAGACCTTTAATATCTTCAAGGTAAATAACGCCACGAGGAAAGTTTCAGGGGAATCTTGTTCGTGATTCCAGGCCTGAACTGGTTCGAACTAGTTTTTGTCCACCTCCCAATACTCCTAAGTTCACATCAATATTAAACAATGTACTGTACACAACACCATATGCCAGATGACTTCAAAACATCATGCCACCACACCATATACATATGCGGTAAGTATATATGTACATATATGTACAGTAATGTAATGTAATGTAATGTAATGTAATGGTATGGTATGGTATGTATGTATGTATGTAGGTAGCTAAGTAGGTAGGTGGGTGGGTAGGTAAGTAGGTATGTAGGTATGTACGAATTAAGTACCACCCCTCCATAAAGGTATCAAAAAAGTGTCCATTTATACTGGTCTTTTTGGCTTCCAAAACACAATGCTTGACAGGACAGATGAGCTTTGGGTGGTACCATATGCACAAAATGTAAATATTTTATATCATCATTTTGCAATCATCTCATCATTTGGTCTCATAAAGCACAACCGACATCAGGACAGGCATTTCATTTTATGCAAGGCCTCTTTTGTGTACCACGGTCCCGCAGCTTCCCCCCATATGTATATATAAATGTGGTACAGTTGTCGTTGGCCTCATGATTTGACAACAGCTTTCGACCGTGGCCAGGTGCGGGCGGCTCAAGACCAGCGAGCTGCTGAGCCCCTACGCAGAATTTGAGCTGCTGGACCGTTTGCACGTTTACCCTTCGATTGCTGCTGAGTTTTCAGCAACAAACTATCTGGAAACCATTGATTTTACAGATATCCATGAGGGCATAGGTGTGCTGGCAGTTTTTGGGAACAGTAGGAACAACACGATTCTGATTGTGCTGTGCACTTGTGATTGAGCCACGCTTTGCAGTTGACCCACAAGGCTTTGCAAGCTTCGGGAGTCGTTACAAGGCCAACTGACTGTTGAAATGAAAAACATTGATGCAACGTTTTGGCTTTTTGGTATTCTACCTGCTTGCTGGCTTTTGTTACTTCTATGATCCGAGCCCTGAGATTTTGATGGTGATTATGTCTTGAAGATTGAATCTCTCTGATGACGATGTTCTGTACATGACTGGACACCACGTGGAGGCAGTGCGGAGGGATCAATGCTTGACCTGCACGAGCATGTTCAATGCGAGGAGCAGTGAGCTGTGGTTGCAATTCGCAAGCTTTTTTGCTCTTTCTGTGGGCTGCGAGTTGACCCTTTATGTTGAGCACCGTTGTGTAAGTTACTGGGAGAATCAAGCTGCAGTTGCCTTGAGAGATGCGTGTAGTTGTGGGTTTAGCGCTGGTTCCAGCTGACACTCGTCCTTGGCTAAGGACTGCAAATGCATCAGTCGACTTGTTTCCTTGCCGGAAAAAGCTGCGCAACAACTTCATACTGTTTCCAAAGTATGTATACACATACACATACAGAGGAATAGTGTGTGTCACTCACAAGGAACTTGTTTTTGCCTTCGATGCGTGCCACCGCCCGAGGGCCATGCATGCAACGTTGGCTCAGCTTGAGCAGTGAAACAGTGGTAGGACTCTGCTACCATGGCTGTTGCCCGTTTGCGTTTCAATTTTTCAGCTGAAAGGCTCGGTGAGCCATCAGAGAAGAAGTCAGTGACGGTAGCTGTTGCGGGTAGCCAATGGCAGAAATAGTTCTTGACAGTAGCTTAGGTCGAGGATGCAGCAGAATGTAGGCTGGCTTGGCCAAAAAACACTCGAAGCCACTTTTTGTGCATGTCATTTGACACCCCTAAACCCTGGACTGCAAGCCAGTCAGGAAAAAGCACTTGCTGAACTTGATCTGCGAAGTCAAAGCAAGACTGGATGGAAAGGCCAAGATGCTGCCTTTTATGTGAAGGTGGAACATGATTGGGTTCACGTTGAAAGACCAGCAGCAGGTTGATAGCCTTAGCTTCCCCATCCCGCAATTCATCGTGATTGGGAAGCAGAGTGTTGGAAAGTCACGGCTTATTGAGGCAAGCTGGCTGATGTTTGGACTTTTCAGCATTTTACATTGTCCTTTGAGTCAAGCCTTCTTCCTGCTGAGCACAAACATATTCGCACCTTGAAGAGTGCTTTCAAGTTTACGAGGAAGACTTGCTTTTTCCAACTTTTATTTTTTTCAATTTTTCCTTTGTTTGGATCCTTTGAAGTGCACAGCCTACACATTGCTGATCTTTCAACCTGAGGCGTTGGCTGGTGAGACCTTCAACTTTGTCTCTGGCACTCTGGGATCGAGGCGTACCAATCGGGAGGATGACGCTGGACCAAGAAACATGGACTCCGCCTCTTCGCCTCGACTTTCTTGGCCACGCCGATTTCTACTGGGCTCACTTCAGCTAATGGGGGTCACTGTGACATATGAGCAACTACCAAAACGTGCGATGACTCGGCGATGACCAATTTAGTAAAGAAGGGTTGTGTAAATTTCAGGAACTTGGCTAAAACCCTAAAAGAGCAATAGCCCCCTTCAAAGCGATAACTATGTTGCCGCGTCTTTTGATATGTTCAGCTGTGTTGACAGTGTGGCTGGGGCCTGAAAAGGCTAGGTCTCCCCACAAGCGACAACTTTGTTGAATCATGTTCTTTTCGTTGCAAGACCTTTTAGCAGACGCTCAGATGTACATATAATATATATGTATATATATATAATATCATAATGTATATGTACATGTATGACGTGTATACACAGATGTATATAACGGATCCTACAGGAAACAGGAACGCCTGTCTTTGGCCATGACTTCACTTTTCTTCACTCTTTCCTGATTCCCCATGATTCTGCAGGCGGCCAACAGTGCTGGAGTTCCGCAATGTCCCCGGACTGAGCCCATCGAGGCTAGGCAATCTGAGTCGGTACCACGAAGAGGAACATAAATAAAGAGCAACACAAAGACATTGCCATGCCGAAAGAGCCAACAGGGAGAAGACAAAAAGAAGGTAAGATTCCTTTAACAAGGCACCTTTATTAAAGGGCCCAGGAAGCCCTTACCCTGAGATCTGAAGAGAGCTTGAGAAGCTTCCTGAGGTGGTCTGTTTTTGACGAGAGCCTGAAGAGATGGGATTCCTACCCAGTGCAAGAGGTTATGCAGATCGTCGGCAGTGCCCACGAGGCCTTTGCCTTGTTGGCAACATGTGGGGTTTGCGGGGTTTGGTTCGGAAAGCTGAGGCTTGTGGGCAAAATGTGAGCGAGATGCCCATCAGAGTGAAAGTGGAAGGCAGGATTCTTCAAAAGTCACTAGCCTCGCCGCAGACTCTTTAGGCGGATTCGGACAGGGCTTGCCACTGGCGGTTTGATGTGTGCTGCCTGAAGATTTTCAGGTGAAGACTGCACTGACTTGGGCTTGGTAGACCTTCCAGGTTTCAGGTGGGGGGTGTTCTGAGATGCTTCCGATGCTCACGCAGGACTCATGCATCATGTGCTGCCAGGTCATATGCTAAGGATGATGCGATGCAGCAGCTCGCGAAAAAGATAGACAGCTTAGTCTTCAAATTCATGCCGGGCTCTCAGGCCCCAAGCGCTAGTTGCTGAACGCTTGAAGAATTGCCGATTTAAGGAATGATGAAAACAACATCATGCTTTGTGTAGAAGAAGCTGGAGACGCCGCAGGCAACATGACTTCAGGAAAAGAGCCTGATGGGTGGCTTTGAAAAAAAATACAGACATGAAAAGACGGGTGCAACTAGTAGCGATGCACCTTGTTACTAGTTAACACTTCTGCTTTGTCAGGTTTTGCCACTTTGGGCAAAGCAAAGCAGGTGGATCCAACATATAAGCGCACGATTCTCATCAGGAACAAGCTGGACAAGTGACCGAACTGACAGCTCTCCAGTCATGTTTTGATCAGTTTCAACGAAGTGCTGCTAGAGCGCAGACAGGTGCCCGTAAAGTCTTGCGGAGGTACTACGGGGATTTGACCACAGAGAACGTGAACAAATGGAGTGGGCCTTTGCTTGCTAGGACCGTTGTGGATTTATCCAGTGCTTGCTACGATGCACGATGTATTTGTGTTGAAAGAGCTTGACTGAAACGTGTCTTGCCTTCTGGGTTCTCAATCACATACAGGGTCTGACCCACCTGCTCTTCGTGTGGCATTTGCCAACTGGCAAAGGCCCTGTCCAACAACAAAAGGGTCAGCAATGTATGCACGTACCGCGAACTGACCCCATAGTTTCGGGAATGCACTTGGAGGAATCTTAAAATTGAACCAAGGCTTGAAGGCTATGGTGACCTGCCGCAGCACTTGGCGCGCTTCGCAGTTTCCCTGCCGACGGCCTAGCTAGTGGGGCTTCGGTAGATATATATATATATGTTCTTATGGCCGCCACATGAGTAAACACAACACTTTCCGCCTTTTCACCGTAGCATTGGGCTCGAAGGGGATGCCTGTTTGCTCATCCTGCAAGAAGTGGTCGCTCCTTGCAGGTTCGTGCTCCGTGTGCACTTCAGCTTTGCGGTTGGTAGCTGCCGCCACTGGCCCTCGTCTTCCGCCGACTCAGGAAGCCCAGGCAAAAGTTACCAAGATACTGGACTCGGCGTTCTACTCCATCGGCCGACTACTACCTGAGGACAGTCCAGAAAAGGGAGAATCTGCTCCCAGCGAGGGCCAGGTTGAAGAGGAGAAGAAGGGAGACGCGTCTCCCAAGAAGCGGAGCTTTAAAGCAAAGGAGGAAGCCACAGATCGTGAAGGAGCCTGCAATAGAGAGAGAGCCACATCTGAGGCCGAGACCTACGCAGAGGCAGCCCAGATCACCTCATACACCTGAACGACCTCCACCAGGAAGATCATCAGGATCTAAGGGAGGAAGCAAAGGAAAATCGCAGGGAAGTGGTTGGAGGGGTAGAGTACCCTACTCGAACCATCCTCGTTGGACTCAAGGGACCAACAAAGGAATCACAAAGAGAGCGAAGCAGGAGCTTCAGGAGAGGAAGTCATACGGCCGCGGAGGCCGGTACAAGTGGTAAGGGAGACAATGGCTCCCAAGATGAGACGACCGGCTTCATCAGTTCCTCGCGCCCGACCTCGCCACAGACCTGCCGCGGAAGGGGAGGGGGACCTCCCAGTGGAGAAGCTTCACTCATGGAACGACCTGACGCTTGAAAGATTGGGAGCTCTGGACGTGATCGAGTTGGACAGGGCTTCATACTACAATGCCTCCGTGCATGTGGCAGGGCGAGTGCGGGCCCTTCACCCAGCGGAGGAGCGGATGGATTTCATCCTGACAGGTACCCAGACCGAGAGCGTGATGGAGACCTTTGGTGGAGGCGAAGATCGGTTGGTCAAGGTCCACCTCTGCAAGGAGGGTTGCACGCAGCTGGATACGGGGTTGAAGTTATTCCATGCCCGGGGCTTCTGGGACTGTGCGGTGTCCCCCAAGGAGTGGCAAATGAACCTCTCCGAGAAGGCCGTCGCAGAGTTCGATGAATTGTCTTCTTTGAGGAGGATGGCTGAGGAGCGTGGAAAAGGCAGGGGAGGCGAGAAGCCTCCCAAGGCCAAGGAGGCCGGGGCCGAGGAGGTTGAAGTTGAGAAGAAAGCTGGAAAGGAAAAAGACAAGAAGAAGAAGAAGGTAAAGGAGAGGAAGGCAGAGAAGGAATGGGAAGAGAAGCTTGAGGCTCAGGAGCGTGATGAGGTTTTGGAGAGGGGTCAGAAGACGGCGCGAGCAATCTTCCGTGGGACGTGCCTGGACCCCAATGTGAGTCGCAGGAGGAGGCTGATGAAGAGAGCTCGGAAGTTGAAGGCAAAGTCCGACAAGAAGCGAAAGCGATCAAGCAGTTCAGAGGACGCAGAGAGCAGCTCTACAGACACATCGGAGGAGGAGGGTTCTGACGCTGATGCGCCGCTCTTCGAGGAAACGAGGAGAGTCAAGCGACTCCATGCCCACTATCCGGGCGCTCTGACCATGCAAGCACTGGAGAATATGAGAGAGCACCTGATGAGACCTTTACAGCAGCTCAAGGGAGCAGTTGGCTCCCATCTTTGCCATTTATGCACATCAACACTTAAAGCCACTTGCATCACCAGTTCTCTGGCAAGAGATGAACACTATAGCTCAGGCGAGCGATCTCATCCTCCGGCGCAAGATTGCAAGCGCGCTGGACATCTTGGTCCAGAGGGCCAAGTCCCTTGAGGCCACCCTCAAGGGTGGGCACTACACAGTATCCCGCCAATTAGAGCTTGTCGGGGCCGACCAGGTTGCCATGGCGGAGGCAGGCGAGAGCTATGAGGCGGCAAGGCCCCCACGGGATGGGAAGAAAGGGCGACAATGAAGGAAAGAGTCGAGGTAAAGCTGTTCCATCTTCAGAACCGGCCTACAGAGACAGAGGAGAGAAGGGGAAAAAAGGTAAAGGCAAATGGGAAAAGAAAGGAAAGACCGAAGGATAGAGGCCGGGAGGACTGAAGAAGGAATAGCAAAAGGATCAGAGGAAAGGTCAGGAGGTAGCAGAGGAAAGTCGCCAAACAGAGAAAGAAAAAAGATGCGAAAAGTGCAATGGCAAGAGACAGGTACTCAGGCAGAAGAGGCAAGGTCAGAGGCTGAGGACGTGGAAGCGATAGAGGAGCTTCTGCGAGATTGCCAAGAGAGGGCAAGGAAGTATGAGCCTGGGGGAGCAACTGCTGTTGAGAAAAATCCAGAGTTTGCTCCGGGCCGGGCCGGCGTTGCAGAGGCTGAGGATGGGACGGACTGCCTGGGGTCCTCCCAGTTTGAGGATTCGGATGCAAGGGAGGCAGGCATGGGTCGCCTCCCAGTGCAGATGAGGATTCAAGCTGAGGATGGTCTTGGCAGCCGGCCGCAGGAGGTAGGGGAGCGAGGCGAGGGCTCCCAGAGAAGAGGGAAAGACTCTGGGCGACAGCGTTTGATGGAGTGCCGTCCGGAGGCTGAGCTTTTGCGAATTTCCCCACATCGAGTCCTCGACTGGCTTTGATGCCGTGCCGAGGGGTGCAGCCCGAGTTCAACATGACCCCATTTTGGGGCAGAGGAGTGTCAGAGCAGGAGTTGAGGACTTCGAGAAATTACGCCTGTTGCTCAAAAACAAGTGCCAGAATGACTCAGCAGTCGTGGGAGATGTGGGGGAGACCTTAGCCAAACTGATGGAAGTGTTTGAACTACATGTGAACACGCGTTGCGGACAGTCCTCGGAGGGGATCTTTCCCCTCCCCCCTTCCATCAGATCTAGGGTTGTCCGGTCACCACATCCCCTTCCTTGAGGCAATGATTCGTGGGCTGAACCTACTTGCTGGGTCGAGAAGCCGTTCTAAGGGTAACCCCAGGAAAGTGAGCCGTGAGCTGGTACATCAACTGGAGAAGGTTCTTGTGGAGTGCAGTCTACTGGGCGAAAAGTGGGACCACCTTCCGTTTCAGGAGTTCTTCCGGACGAAGACATTAGATTATTGAGGGGAGGAGGTCAAAGTCGCTCGTCGTTTCACTTGGCAGATGGTGGAGGCTGCATTACCCCAGGGTGTAGGAAGTTTGAGGTTGACAGATTTCTGCGAACAAGGAACCCTCGAGTACGTGCTCAATTTCGAGAAGTGCCTGCTCCCGCCTCAGGATCAGTTCATTGGAAAGACTCCCGCGATCATGGTGGACCACTGCGACTGGGCCGAGGTCTGCCGTGGATTGGTTGAGCGGGGAGTCTGTGGGGTGATGAAGCGGGATGAGCTGCACCATATTTGTGGACGCCCTTTGATGAACGGCCTGTTTGCCGTTGAAAAAGGGGAAAAAGGGGTTGGTCCTGACGGGGTTGAGTTCGATGTTTGTAGATTGATTATGAATTTGGTTCCTACCAACTCGATCAGCCGTAACCTCGTCGGGGACACATGTACTTTGCCAACAGTGGTGGGGCTGTCTTCCATCATCCTTGAAGATGACCAGCTGCTACTGACCTCGTCTGAAGATATACGGTGTTTCTTTTACCTTTTCCAAACCCCTCAGTCGTGGTGGCGGTATATGGGCTTTGCAAGGGAGGTGCCCTCCGAAGCACTCCCAGTGGGGCATGATGGACCTGGGAGGCACCTTGTCACCAAAGTCTTGCCCATGGGGTTTGTGAACTCTGTCGCAATAGCTCAGCACGTGCATCGACGTGTCATCTCTCAAGCACTGCATGCTGACACGAGGCTAGCCACCAGGCACCAGGAAATTAGGCGAGATCGCACTAGCAGCAGGGCAGACCATTTGTTCCGGGTGTACCTCGACAACTTCGATGAGTTGCAAAAGGTGGACCGGAGAGTTGCGGGGTTGATTGAGGGCACACCATCGGATTGGACGTTGGCTTTTCGGGAGACCTACACCACTCTAGGACTACCACGACATCCAAAGAAAGCAGTGGAGCAGGCCGGTGTGGCCGAAGTGCAGGGTGCATGGGTTGATGGGAGCAAAGGCGCGGCAGCTCCCAAGCATTCCAAGGTGGCACGCTACTTGGGGCTGGCATGTCAGGCAGTTGTTTCAGGGAAGGCAACCATGAGGGAACTACAGGTGATAGGTGGAGGCTTTGTTTACATTGCCATGTTCCGGCGACCCTTGCTCTCTGGGCTTAATGCAATCTGGAGAAAGATCACCAGCATGAAGGAGTTGGGCAGCCACGTCAGACAACCTTTGGGAAAGGATGTGGAGCTCGAGTTGATCCGGTTTGTCTCACTCAGTCCACTGGCATTCATGAACTTTAGACTCCCAGTATCCGAACACGTCACAGCAAGCGATGCTTCCACGACTGGAGGTGGCTTGTGTGTATCAAGGGGAGTCAGCCCTTATGGCTTGGCCGCGTCTCAGGCTGAGGCTCGCGGAGATGTCTTGAACCCCGACGAGATGGACCAGGTCCTTGTCGTTTCCTTGTTTGATGGGATCGGTGCCCTAAGGGTGGCCTTGGACTGCCTGAGGGTCCCCGTTGCGGGATACATCTCGGTGGAGATTGACGATGCCGCCAGTAGGGTTGTCGAGTCCTTTTTTCCCTGACGTTATCAGAATCCAAGATGTTGCACAGGTTGATTTAGAGATGGTGGCAGAGTGGTCACTGAGGTTCACGTCGGTGTCCATGGTGATCTTAGGCGCTGGACCACCATGTCAAGGTGTATCAGGGCTAAACGCAGATCGCAAGGGTGCAATGCGGGATGCTAGGTCCTCCTTGTTCCAAGAAGTCCCACGGATAGAGGCTCTAGCGAAGAAGGTATTTCGGTGGTGCCCTACTTACCGGTTGATTGAGAACGTGGCCTCGATGGACGAGCACGATTGTGAGGCGATGAATAGTGCCTATCACATGGAACCATGGCTTGTGGACGCTGGAGGCATTTCATTGGCCAGGCGGCCCCGGCTCTACTGGTGTGATTGGGATATTCTGCCACAAGATGGGTGCAATATTGTAGAGGGGAGAGCCCGGGGCCTCCCAGTGCGAGGGCACATATTTCTCAGCGCACAGGTCACCGCTGATGACTTCCTCGAGGCAGGGTGGAAACGGGTGAATGAAGATGGTTGTTTCCCAACATTCACGACGGCTAGGCCCTCTTTGAAGCCAGGGCGCAAACCGGCCGGGTTGTCGCTCTGCCCGCCGGACGCTATCGCCCGCTGGAATTCTTGGTCGGTCCCAGTTGTCTGCGTATTGCTTTATTCCTTGTTTCGTTTGTTGGGTTGGATGCCGCGGCTGAGTATTCAGGACATTGTCGATCGGCTGGTGCCAGGCTGTTCTGCGGACCTTGCAGGGTTGTTGTTGCGTGCCCCCATTCGCCACGACACCCGGGCGACGCAACCGGGGACAGGCCTTGTCCGCAAGTTGTTGGGGCAGGTTTCGGTCAAAGGGGAGGACATTCTCTTACAGATGGGTTCGGACATTCCGGCGCGGTACCATCGGCTACGAGCCTCCCTCCCAAGCAAGTTGTGGCGCTGGCGTGATGTCATTGGTTGGAGGTGGACTGGTGATCCTGAGCACATAAATGCCCTGGAACTAAGGGCGGTCAAGACTAGTCTCATTTGGCGTATCAAAGAGTTGCATGAAGGGCCGGTGCGATTTGTGCATCTTGTTGATTCCTTGGTTGTGTTGCACGCCCTCTCACGAGGGAGGTCGTCTAGTCGAAAGCTCCGGCGAACCCTGGCAAAGATTGGCGCGTTGTTGTTGGCAAGCGGCTCAGTGGGTGCGTGGTCCTATGTGGATACGCACCAGAACCCAGCGGACCGCCCCTCGCGGCGGCCTATTCGACGAAAATGGGTAAGAAAGCCGCAAAAGTGATGGAAGGCCGTAGTCAACAACAGCGCATCAAAGTCAGGAAGCAGCTTGGAAGTTTGAAGGGCTTGACGGTACAACCTCGAACACGTGAACGTTATCAGACTTGTCTTGACAAATTTGTGGATTGGTTGGCAGGGGAGGGCCTTGCCCTCCCAAAGCGCGCGCAGGCCATGGACCATGTCGTCTCTGACTACCTTGAGTTCCTCTGGGCAACAGGAGAGAGCAAATCCGTGGCGAACAATACCCTTGCCGCCCTACAAGACAAAGAGCCCGGGCTTAAGCGCCGCCTTGCCGGGAGCTGGAGGTTGTTGAAAGCATGGTCCACTGCAGAGGTTCCTCGGCGTGCCCCTCCTATGACGCTTCTAGTTTTGGATGCTATGTGTGGCTGGTTCATCATGAAAGAGATGCCCCTTATGGCCTTGTCCTTGCGGGTTGCCTTCTTCGGTTTGCTGCGCACAGGAGAACTTTTGACCTTACAAGCGAAAGACGTCTTTATTCCTTCTCCCAAGGGTCCAGCTGTTCTGTCCTTAGGGTTGACTAAGGCAGGTGCTCGGCAGGGAGCAGCTGAGAGCATTACACTGCACGAGGAGTCCGTGCTTGGAGCGCTGTACCGCTGGAAACAGCGTGCTCGTCCTGTTGAATTTTTAACAGCTAAGCCACATGCCTGGCGTACCCTGTTCAACAATGCTCTAGAAGCATTGCGTTTGACACCCTTAGATTCAGACCCTACAGCCTCAGGAGAGGTGGGGCTACGTTTTGGTTTAACCAACACGGATCATTCGATCGACTGCTTGTCCAAGGGCGGTGGGCCGCCTCCAAAACTGCCCGTATATACTTAAACGACGGGTTAGCACAACTGGCAGATATGACACTCCCTAATTCGTCACTGCATGTTTATGTAAAGTTGTTCCGCTCTACCCCAATGCTTGAGCCTGGGAAGTCGTGTACGCTTCCCAGGGCAGGGGGACGTGGAAAACGCACAGTTCGAAAATGAGAGTGGGAAGTCTTTTTGCGTTTTTCGTCACACAAACCTCTAAGATAGAGTGCTCTGGAGGTTCCCTCTCTAAAGCACTCGAGCCTGAG
>CAXAMN010004991.1:189686-200898 GCA_963970005.1 Durusdinium trenchii | reverse complement strand
CAAGTGCATCGCTACTAGTAGCTAGAAGCTATTAGTAACAAGTGCATGTTCTTGTTTGGAATTGGGCTCAAGAGGGCGGAACCACATGTGAAAACCTGTGAGAGGCGCGCATAGTTCAAGAGCGAAATGGCAGAGGGACTTTGCAAACGGCGCTGAGGCTGGGTGTGAGGGTTTTTTGAGGTCCAAGCTGAGGAATACAGCAAGATGTTTTGGTCGGCGGAATACACAACCATCACTGCCAAGGACACTGCTCACCTGGTTTGTTGCGTTTGCACATTTGCTTCACTACCTCAGTGATTTTGGAACTCTGGTGGTAAAAGTGTGGTTTGGTTGCTTAGGCACATGGCTCTCATGTTGGTCCCTTGAAAACAGTTTCCGCTCCACTGAACATAGTTTCCACATCAACAAGAACATCCAACCCAGCAGATAAAGTTTTCACTTTGTTGCAAGGGAAAAAGTGAAGCAGATCCCTGACGACGACGTCATGGCCAATGAATCAGTCAAGATGGTCCAAAGGACAGCTTTGCAGCTTGTTGTTGCTGCTGTTCTATTTCCTTTTCGATCCGACACACACACATATATACATATATATATATCCATAATTATATAAGTGATCATTGTTTTGGTTGCAAACCTGGGCGCTCATAGGATCATTGAGCAGACCTTTGCTGTAATTCGCAGCGTGTTGGACTTAGTGACCCCAGGTCCTTCAATTAATTGTCGTGTCCAGGCTCTGCTGGTTGCTGGTTCTATCACAGGTTGCACCACAGAACACCTTCAAGCCATTGAGTCAATCTCATTGAGCATTCCTTTTTCCTGAGGTGGTGGCTGATCACATGCAGCTTTATTCGGCTGCTCGACTCGGGAGCTGGGAGCTGCGATCACGTGTCCACGTTAGATGGGTAGAGAGACATAGTCTTTTTCTCTCCATACTGGTTGTGCAGCGCCCGTACAGTCTTTGCCAAGCAACTCTTGGGGTATCCCACCAGACTCGGCAGCTTGGGTCCTCAAGTGCAACTTGCTGTTAACCTCGCAACGCATTAGCAGGACTATCAACTCTTCGCCAAGGCACTCAACACCATCAAATGCACAGATTCTGACTCATAGAGCCTTTCATCACGGTTTTGCCTGCCCCGTGTGGGTGGAGGCACATTTGGGACACCTGCCAAATTTTTGGAAACAGCTGCTTTTGTTCATGTTATGCCCCATGCACATCATGCACGGGATGTGTACGCGAGCGTACAACAAACGGGGATTTGCTTGCAATGACTTGTTCCAGTCTGCTGGTTTGACGTTCTGGTCACCATTTGCTTGTATGCCTGAGTTCAGCCAAGTGGGGTTGCTCTTGGAGTTGGGCAACGTTTGATGGCGGTTGTGTGAACCTCCGCCACTGTGCTTTACTTGGCGGTGTCTTTTCTTTACTTGGGTGCTTATTCGTTGCGACCTTTTAGGTAAGTTTGGGGGTGGCTGGTTTCCTCCTTTTACTACCCTTGCACGGCTGGTTTGCTGTGCTGGTCCGGGTCGCATTTCTCCCCACTCCAGGGCTGCGAGAGTTAAAAAGTGGCGTGTCTGATGTGCAGGGGGCAAAGTACTGATAATGTGAGTCTTACTTCCGGCTGGCTTTGATGATTCACCCTTCGTAATAACTGCTAAGCACATCCCAAGGTAGATAGTACAGTACAAGCTTGGATGAGGAAATCAGCCAGATAATACAAAGTAGGACTCCCTAAAACGGTTGGAAGCTTGGTGCCGAGTGCCAATCTGTAAGACCAACTCCGCAACTCCGCACACAAGCACGCACACACTATATATATATATAGTGTGTGCTGGGTCTCCAACGGGGAGCAGCAAGGAGAGTACTAGGGGATCCTGGCCTTACTACGAGGAGCAAGGAAACAATTCGGGGATCCTGGCCTTACTACTATTCTCTATTCTCCTCTTCTAGTCCTCTTCCAAACGTCGTGCTTTCTCTTCTAGTCCACTTGCAGAAGCCGTGCTTTCTCACGGCAGGATGGAGCTCCAGAGGCGCACTCCTCAGGCTCCCGGCAATCTGTACCGCCAGCTTTCCCCCGTCTCATTCACGAAACCCGGATGTCTAACGTCACCTTCAGACGGCGCTAAAAATCCTCTGCTGCAGGCCTCCATCTGGAGATCCGGTCTCCTTTTCTAGACGCCGCCCGATACCCGCTACCCGTGCTACAAGCACCGGCTTCGGCACGGCTTTCCCCCATCTAGTTCTACTCCCAAACAACCCCCGAAAACGAAACCCGGGATGTCTAACGTCACCTTCAGACGGCGCTAAAAGTCTTCTTCTACAGGCCTCCATCTGGAGATCCAGTCTCCCTTTTTCTCCTGAAAGCTACCTCTGGACCAGGACTCTGGTCCAGGATCCTCTGGGTGGGGTCGGCGGATATATATATATATATGTACATATATTTTATATTCATATGCTTACGACCCTGCCTCCCACATGCATGTCTAAGTCAATATTATAGACATCTACAAGCAGCAAAGAACATGCAGAGGGCTGAGACAATTTTTCAGGTGCTATATATTTTTGTGGACGCTCGATGGTAGTAGCAAAAGCAAGACAAAATTGTTTGATGCAGAGAAAGGGATGGAGAAGAAGACCTGGTTTGTTGATTTTTTGTCCTTCAAGACTAAGTCGAGGGAGACATCAAAAGTTTATTATACACTTCATAGAAGTGCGACAGGTTTTCCTAAGGATCTTCTACGCAACTTTCGATAGGGACAATGCAGAAGACATACCAAAGTTTTACTTGACAACACCCTCACTATGATAATACAAAAAATTGCCTAGTGATAAACACAACGTTTGATTTAGCTGAAGAACTTGACAATGTATTGTGCGTTTCGAGCCGATGGATTTGCTTCGCTTTGCCATTCGATCATCCAGATATCAGCTGGCAGATGAACAACCTGTTCTAGACCGTTAAAGGGAAGAGCAGGAACGTCGCAAGTCGCGGGCAAAGGAGTCGTTAAACAAGAATGACTCGTGAATACTGAGGTTCGCGTGCGAGTGCGATTGCACGCAGTGCTGAATACTGTTGGGATGGTGCAGTGCTGGGAAGATTTTTCGCAGCGCCTTTTTGAAAGGGCGTTGAGCTATGATATATTGACCAAGAAGCCAGAGTTTCGTTCCTACCTGCTTGGGGCTCAAAATCATGGAAACGATCGAGAAGTCGCTTTGGTGATTTCGCTCAGTTCCTGGAGGCAATCAAAAGAATATGCAGGTGGGACAAGGCGAGAAGACAACGCAATCACATGGGCTGTACACCTCGCGCGTCACTGTGGCCGGAACGTAAGTGCAAACAAGAAGCGGCCGGCGCAGGTCATTTGCTGCAGCTCCTGTTTGCAATTGGTGTTGTCGGTTAAAAGCCGCAAGGCCAGGATCAAAGTTCTTCATCCCAAAATCATCCTTGTCGCAGACCCTTGTCACAGAAGTTGTTCAACGTAGAAACTGTTTTGTGACCCAGGTGTGCTGTTGGTGACCATGCCTCCATCTCTTCCCTGTCGACCCGACGGGCAAAAACAGGTTTCTGCTTCAGGCAGCCTGGAGCAATCCGAACTCTGCATCAGTGACAAAAATGGAACAATCCTCAACTGTCTGCTGTACGAGATTTGGCTTCTGCATCTTATATCAAGTCCTCTCGCAGAGACAATGTTGACAAGTTGCGCCAGAATCCAAAGATCACTCGGTTCGATTATCTCAGAATTTGACTTGCCACCTTGAACTACAGCGTCTTGATAAGCCCGCTGCTTTGCCATGGCTCGATCCAGCCCATTGGGCGTACCGTAGGTCTCAGCCACAACGCCTGCAACGTAATCTCCAAAACAAGAAGCAACTGAGGCCAGAAGCCTTGCAGCCAAGGCTGCTCACCAAAGACTTGAGGTGAGGGAAGAAAAAACACCACAGTCGCTGCGCACAGGGGTCACGATAATTTTTTTCAGTTTGCTGCCATAGAGAAATAGAATTTCCAGCCCGGCCACTGTTTTAGTTGCGGGCCGATCCGTTCTAGTTGCTGGCGCAGCTGTTTTCAGCTTTAGTTGTCAATCTGGCGCTTTTGGTCGCCGACTCATAGTTGCCGATTCGTCTTTGGTTCAAAGGCCAGGGCTGCAAGGAGGAGAATGCAATTTACTGTTGGGGTTCTCAATGCATTCAAATGTGACCCTCTCAGTCTGGGCTGTGGTGTCCACTTCCCGGTTTGCTGGCTCCCCTTTGGCGAATGAAAGTTGTTGTCTCCCAATGCTGGGCTGCTGTGTGCGCTTTGCGCCTCATTTCCTTTCATGTGTCTGCCAGTCCGTGTTGTATTTTCTTTCATTTATGCCTCCCAGCCTCCCAGCTGGGTTGCCGTGTCCTGTTTCTTGTGGTCTTGTTTTTCATCATTGCCTTCAATGCCTTCCATGTGTTTGTCCTTCACTCCTGGTTCCTTTGCTCCCATGAGTTACTTGTTGTTTCCCAGCACGGCTTACTCTGTGCTTCTCTTTCAAATGTTCCTGTCGTTTGCCGTGGTTTCCTTATGTGATGTCCACTTTGTTTTGGCAGTTTGCCCCTGCTTTGTGCTTGCTGTGCCTCGATTTTGTTACGAATGCTTTGCAACTGTTTGGGGTGGATGAGGGTGTATATAGTTTTGTCTATTAACCATGGCCTCCAGTTTGGGCAGCTCAGGGGCCGAAGTCGCAATCAGAGACAAGCGGGGCTACATGATCTAACATGTCATAATTTTGTTTGGCCAAAAAGCCAAGGAATCCTTCTTCCTCCTTCCAATGCTCCGGCGGCTGGAAGGTGTCATGGCTCAGATGGAGCTGCAGGACAGTCAGATTACAGTAGGTTTTCTCCATTGCCAAATTGGCAAAACCCAATTTGGCCATACATGTGCGCAACTTCAGGAAGAGGACAAGAACAGCTACAGGGCACGAAAATCTGTGCTGGACAAGGAGAAGGCCGTGTCGCAAGGCCAGAGATTCCTGGTTGCCTTGTCAGCTGAGTGGTGCCCTGGTAGCCGGCTGGTCTGAGGCATGCTGGCAGACCTGACCTACTGCGTGGAGGCAGTGCAGAGATTTAAGGCCTGTGGATTGGTAGTTGCAAGACTCTTGAGAGTGGTACTGCAATGGTTTGCACCCCCCTTCGTTGTTGATGACGTTTGAATGTCCAGAACTGTAGCTATAGCCATTTGGGGAGGACAGCATGCGGAAAGAAGTTTGAGTCATATTTCATGGACGGACATGAGCCTGTGCAAGGTCACCTACGGTGGGGGTCAATAGCTTCAACATAGCTGGCGTGTCACCTTCATTTTCCAGCTTGAGCCAGTCTCTGCTGAATGTGAGCTTCGAAGTGCAGCTGGGCTCCTTTCTGCATGTGCCAGATTGGGTGCATTTGAGATCAGCAATCAAACACTACAGTGAACCCAACCAACCCTTTAGCTTGAAAGAACCTGCTCCTGCCCTGCGTTTGGACAAGCTTTGCGCCTTGCCAGTTTTAGAAGCAGGGCGGGCATGTCCTGGAGCTGCTCTCGCAGTACTCAAAAACTTGGGTTGAGGCAAATCATTTTCAAGACTGGCTGTTCAGGCTGTTTAACTTGTAACGACAGGACTACAAGAAGGCCTGTTTTGTGACCTGTTCCAACGGTAGTGCCACCAGCCCGATCCCTTGCGACCCAGCAGTGCTGGAGAGCCGTAGAGGGCTTCGAACTCGTGCTCCAGGCACAGCTCATTCCTTAGCAGCCTTTGATTGATTCCCAGATCCCAAAATGGTCCCAGTGTCACGGTTTTGTTGTGGAGAGTGGAAGCAACGAACTAGACGCACACTTGATTTGACAGTTGCTCAGACAAAGCACCTACTGTAGATTACCTATAATATAACTCATGACAGAATTGATCAAGACTCGGAGAAGCACAGGTTTCAAAGCAGAGAGCATGAAGCCGACACAGGCCAGGCCAGCACAGGCCAGAATTCCAGCGACCCATTAGACTCATTGGACTCATTGATCCAACAGGTCCTAGTGAAAGACTGTGGGATCATGACAATCTTTGGAGACATGTTGACAGGCACATTCTCAAGATTTCAACTATATAGTGCTTAGTGCCCCCTGAAAATCCCTACTCGCCATGAGCCATGCTCGCTTGGCTGCTCCTGCTGCCCTTGGCAAATGGCAGGCAAGGGACAGGCAGTAATACTGGTTCATACAATTCTTGGACAGCTATGCGTAACAAATGCGGAAGGTCCTCCTGAACCACGACGCTAATTAGTGCTGCTAGTGTTTTCACTACGACATTTTTGGAGTCGTGATCACGCAGCTGTGTGGGATTGATCTGAGTTGTGCACAGCTGAAGTGGAGGTGGTTGTTCATGTTGTTTCAGCCCCTCATGCGCAATTCGTCATTGGTGTGAATTGTTCTTCTGGCAAAACAAAAGCACCTGAACATGGTGCAGGCAAGGAAGCAAAGGTTGATTCACCAATCTGAAAGATTGTTTGGCATGCAGGCAAGGGTTCTGAACTAATCAAAGTCAGGAGTTTTGTCTCTGTTCTCAGCAGTACATTTTTGCCCTTAATCATGATGATTCCTCTTGACAGAGGCAACTCCTTGGGCACAGCTTGAATTCACTGGCGTTACCTCCCCGCTGCAAGGTGGGTCGAGCGGTTGAGCCTGGTGGGCATCTAATTGATAACAACAGGATCAAAAGAAACACCTATCACGATCCAAACAGGATCCAGAATCAATAAACAAGTATGAACATGATCAAACAAAAATAGTCCTGAGTAGGTCCCCTGGTCCATTGGTCCCCTGGTCCTGTGGTGCCCTGGTCCTTTGGTGACCTAGTCCTTCGGTCCCCCGGTCTCTTTCCTGGTCCTTGTCCTGGTCCGCTGGCCTCGTGGTCCATTGATAAATATTGGTCAAACACCTGAGGTTTGCGAAAACAAAGCGCTACCGGTTGCCTTGGTCCTTGCGTCACTTTCTGAGTGCCCTTCATCGATGAGGCAATGGGGTGTGTAGTTTTCAATGGTGATCCATATATTTTGTGGTGCCTCTTGAGTCTGCTGGCTTTTGATGTTTGGTTCGCTCTGGGGGGCGCCGTGCCCTCCCCCCAACCCCCCTCCAGCGCCACGAAATCTGCACTACTCTTGCCAATGCGCTGGGCCTGACACGACAGATAGTCTAAATGTCACCCAGGCACCCATCGCTCACACAAAAAGTAGCGCGCACTCGCCTAAGTCTTATTGATTTTGTTTTTGCAAGCGGCTGAAAGCATCCTTTCACTGGGCAATATAGGGTGTGTAGTTTTCGATGACGATGTGTTTTGTCGTGCTTTCAGCGTCTGGTGGCTTTTGTGTGTGCAAGCCCGCTTTGGCGCCACGAAATCTGCACTACTTTGGCCAATGCGGTGGGCCTGCCACGACCGACTTTGTAAAGGTCACCCCATCGCATATCCACACCAAGTATCGCACACCCTCGCCTAAGTTTTTAGATGTTTTTAGAATCCTCCTGCGAATTTAGCCTAAAAAATAGACCAACCCAGGATGTCATAAAGAACGCGACCCAGACGAACAACCACCCTGATTTGCTTCAACTGGAACATGGGTGTTTGCACTTTGAAATGTCAGGGGGGTCAGTGTCTGATTCTTTAGTGAAGCGCTTTGGACTGGCCAATGCAGGCGATTCGAGAGGCAGCTCCTGTTCACATTTCTTCAATAGGTCTCAATAGCAGATATTCTGTGCTCCACTGGGCTGTGTTCGCCGCTGTTCGCCAAAAGAAATATACTACAAATAACTACACACATATAATGTACTTGGAAGACTTGAAGGTTTTCTGAGATATCAACTAAAAGACTTGCCATCTTTCTCTGCAAACATGAGAGCATTTGCAACACCCAAGTAGAAAGCATCTGCTCCAACAAGCTCTGCGTACTCTCCAATCTTTCTCTCCGCAAAGTCATTTGGACATCCTCCTGGTTGGCCAGCCGGGCTTTCCCAAAATTGAAACCCATCCAAACGTAGAGGTGGTAGGCACTAAAGAATTGTCTGGGCCTATACTTTCAAAGAACTCAATGAGTTGGATCAATTTTTTAGGGTACCAAAGGCCTTCAGTAAAGGGTCCACAGCCGCTCGACCTCTAAAGAATCAGAAACTCAACCTAGAACACGCCCCAGATTCCTGGAAGAACCTTGAAAACAATTGAACACATATTTCAACATTTTTCAACATTTTTCTATGATTTTCTATATGGTTACGTATGGCCTCTAGTTCCCTTCCTTTGTGAGCCGCTGTTTTCCAATAGTAGGGACTCTATGTTATATTAACCTACATCAAACCATGACAAAAAACACAAAACAGCCTCCAAAGAATCAGAAACAAAACAACAAAGCACCTGTATATATCGACGTTCCCTGATTCTTTAGGTTCTTGTTATTGCGTATATATACTCGTATATATATATATATTCTTGTTTTTCACTATTATTGTCTATTGATCCCCCTGTCCATTCTGCAGGGGGGGTCCTGAGAGTCATTTTATAGATATGAAATTAATGGTGGTCCCAACCCACTGCATAGCCTAAATTGAAAAGCCTGAGGTTTAGGGTTGCTTGAGGGAAGTTGCTTGGGGACCATGGCAAGTCTTTGTGACTGCCGAACCAGTGTGTTAGATTTGGAAGAAGGAGCGACAGTTTCTGATAGTTCGACTCGAACATGGAATGTCACATTCTTTAGGTTGATGATGGCGTTGTCATTTTTAGGTTGAGAAGGTCTGATTCTTTAGTGTTTGTACTTCTAAACTCATTTTTTAGAGGTTTTTTTCTGATGGATGCTGATTCTTTAGAGAGTAACAGGTTGGCAGAGAGTGGGATCCCTAAAGGATAAAGACGTCCATGTGAAAGGTCGAATTCGCACAGGGATTTTTTAGATTATTAGTTTCAAATGTCCTTTCATTTTCATGGTCCTCTGGTCGCCCGCTCTGCTGTTGTTGTCCTTGTCTCCTTTTCCTTTCATTGCTCACTTGGAATATTCTTATGTGTCCTTTATTTTTTATTTTTGATACCCGTCGAATTTTTTTTGTACTTATTTTTTGACCCCTCACCTTGCCTGGTCTGTCTTGAAGAAACTCAACGACAAAAAGAAGGATGACTGATTCCACTTGAGGTCGGTTCGAGGTGCTTGGGTTGAAGTCTTTGAGCATTTCATCCTGTGACCCAGCATATTTTTTGACAAAGCCATGGATGCCGATTCGATCGTTCGGGGTTGATGACGTGTGAATTCGGTCATCTACGCTCAGGAATATGCACGCTTAGATCTATGCTCTCTGTATCAGTTCCGAAAAGCCGGAAGCTAGTTACTGAATACTTAGCACTCCTGAATTAACGGCATGCATAGAGGTAGGTTCCATAAGGGAGCGAGACAAGTGAATCGCTCTAAGTAGGTAAAAAGGAAGTAAAGCCTTCTTTTTTGTAACTAGAGTAGATTTAAAAGGTTAGCTAGGGAGCGAGACAGACGAATCGCAGTAGAGAAAGAAAACGGAACCGATAGACACGTCTGCCGACGAACCCTGCCTCCTGTTTGCGGGCGAGACATAAGAATCACCCAGTAGAGTAGAAAGTCACCGTAGCTCCCAGCTATGACCCCAAATTAGTGGGTTAGTCATCCAGGGACAGGATAAGAGTGTCACACGCCCCTGCTGTTCCTTTGGGACAGGAGCGGACACACACACACACAGAGTGCCAAATCGGCGCGCTCTCTCTCTCTTTTTGGTTCCGTGGGGAGAGGGGGACAAAGTGTGTCGACTAAACGAGCCTAAACGCAACCCAACAAGCCCGAAAGAAAACCTAACAAGCGAAAGAAGGCAAGGAGAGAAAAGGTGCGGTGTGTGTGTGTGTGTGTGCGTGTTTTTTTGTTGAAAGGCGCCGGCCAGAAAGCCGAAATCGGCGCACCCTTGACGGACTCTAGCAACGAACGAAAACCTGAGAGAAACGAAAGAATCCTAGAAGGAGAAAAAACAATACCGTGCATGAATTACTCAGCGTGAAACGTACAAGTGAATACTTAGCACTTGACTAAAAGTTAACCTCTAACCTGAAAAGCCCCTAGCAACGAAAGAAAGCCAAAAAACGAAAGAACCGCAGGAGAGAAAGCAAGAGACATCCTATGAATACTTAGCGGCATGGTATGTTGTTCTGAACAGTGAATACCTAGCAGCATGGCATGTCATTCTCTGGTTTGATCTCAGTAAGCTCTGCAGCTTCATATCAGCAATCCACAGCTGTGATAGGATAAGAGTGTCACACGCCCCTGCTGTTCCTTTGGGACAGGAGTGGACACACACTCTGACACTGGTTTTCAGTTAACGCAAGTCACGTTGGGAAGGAAGGTGAGAGAACAGAAAGGTGCATAGGTCCGAGCACTTGAAAGGTTTAACATTGTTGTCACGAAGGCGGCAGCAAGCAAATCAGCGGCGCAAATGCTGGGGAAGAAATGGTTTAGGGGAGGGTATCATGAAAAACCATGGAAACAAACCAAGCAGATTAGACAGCGTGGTCAAAAGTTCAGGTTGCAGGTACGTCGAAAGAGCGTCCTCTTTCGATATCCTAGTCTGAACCTGGAGCTTCGTTGGCTCACGCCAGGAACAGACCCGTGAGCCCCCTGCCTGATTGGAGTGGTCGAAGGAAACCCTTTGTCCAGGGGTGGACACACACAAGTCGCCGGCTTCGGCGCTTCTTCAAGACACCCCCTACCGTTGAACCAGTGGACGAAAACCTTTTGCCCAGGGGTGGACACACACACAGAGCCGTTTTTGGCGCGGTCAAAGTAGTAGTAAGGCCAGGGGCCTCCAGTAGCGTCCTAACTCCCAGGGGAACATTTGTACAAAAAGCGCCAAATTGTTGGCGCAACGAAGAACTAGTAGACACCTAAAAAGCCTTAGAAAGACAGAAAAAGCAACGAAACAAGAGCAGACTAAGAGGGCAAGAAAGAAAAATAGGGTAGTTACGAGGCCCACTTAGTTAAACGAAAGTAGAACGCGAGCGGGACATTCGTCTTAAACCGCCCGGGTAGCTAGCAATAGCTAGGAGAAACAGAAGGAAAGGCACCAACGCACAAGTGTGTTGAGTGCGATTTCCTTCTGTTTCCCGAGTAGCGGGTGGGATAGCAACGGAGGCCTGGGGGTAGGGAGGGGGGGGGGGGGTTGTGCATGATGAATTCATC
>CAXAMN010004991.1:172800-186032 GCA_963970005.1 Durusdinium trenchii | reverse complement strand
ATTTGATGGGGTTGTGATGCCTTCGTGTGTACAGCTGTACAGCTTCACCCATGAAGTTCGGGAAAAGGTTGCATCCTGTTGCGAAACAAAGAAAGTCTAGGACTGAGCTGCTTTTTTCCAACGCCAGACTGTGCAGGTTGACCTATCAATGGCCGAATCTGCTCGACATCCGGCCTGGGACGTTGCCTCAGCTCTCACTGTCTGCCAGTATATTAGAAAGTGTTTACATGCGTTTACCCAGCTTTATCCAGGTTTACACAAACGCGTCGGTAGAGCGCTTGTGTCACCCGCACAGTCCACTTCACGAGGCATTCTCCTTCATAGAAGATCATGCCTCACCCGTAGCACGCGAAGGCCAGGGCGGCTGGAAAGCTCGTTTTGAGAGGCACCAGTCGGGTTCTGCACCTTCTGTGGTGAGGTGGTGCTGTGCAAATACTGGCACGTGTGGTGGAAGAGGCGCAAAGATCCAATTGAAGTCTGTCTCGACATTTTTGAGCCTTTTGACACCTTCTATCCAGCACAGAGCATTTTTCTTTTGAGTGAGTGTTCACAGTTACAGCGCCCCAGGCAAAGTGCCACAATGAAGATAACCTTGTGAAGAACCTCCGCAGTCTTGCTACTTGTCCATGGGCGCCACTCCCTCAGTGCTACAGGGAAGCCCGGACACAGTCCGAGCGATTAAAACTCTCCAAGAATTCTGGAAGAGTCGCTCAAGAGTCATAGTCTCTCTCTCCATTGTCGAATTGGACGACGTTCCTACTATATAGCTTCTTGCTACTAGTCGTAATGGCCTCCAACCTAATAGCGATGGCCTCCACCTAGTAGCTTCTTGCTCCTAGTAGGGTCCGCTAGCGCCATTCCAACAGTTTGATAGATTGAGTTGGCGATTCGGGTTTCTCAAGAAGAATACTCGTGACTCGTGAGCCCATATTTCTGTGAACTTCTGTGCACAGAGCAAGCAGGCAAGTTTTCTGTTGTTGAGAAGGAACTTCCCAGAAAGTCGATCCACCCAGTCAAAAGTGCCTTTGACTCTTCTTCTGTGGCGTGGCTGGGTTTTGAAGGCCACGCTGACACTCGAGGGTCAATGCAACCACACCGAAGAAGTGCAGCAGATAAAACAGGTGGGATTTTCATCAAGCAAGACCCTGGTGTCAGTCGTGACTTGGAACTTCCAACAGGTTTCTTTCCAACGACAACCTACAATATCAGCCTCGATAGCCAGCCCCAGTTTGTTTTCTTCGATTTTTGTGAGGATGTGAAGATCGTACAAAACTCATAAGTGCACTAGTTCCCTGCAACTGGGCGGGCAGAGGGTGTGAGACCATGAAGCCATGGCTTGCTTGAGCTGTTGCTGCTCTCCAGCGCTGCGTGGTGATTCCGGGGCGCCACCAGCAGGGGTAGCTTTGTGCATACCTATGGCGCGTAGAATCGGTCAAAGAAGGGAGTCAAAGAATCTCCGA
Organism: Durusdinium trenchii; assembly: GCA_963970005.1. Classification (NCBI taxonomy): domain Eukaryota; class Dinophyceae; order Suessiales; family Symbiodiniaceae; genus Durusdinium; species Durusdinium trenchii. The sequence goes on along the minus strand of CAXAMN010004991.1, from coordinate 184,572 downwards.
GGCGCAGAGAAGGTAGTTATAGAGGCGCAGTGTGCAGTATGTCGGAAGCATGTAAAGTTTAAAGCTACACCTCTGTCACGTTATGATTTGGAATCCAAGGAGATCCAGAGACCCGACTCTCAGCGAGAGCGCTTGCAGGAGCTTGTTTGCAACTTCGATTCTCGGCGATGTTTCCGACCTTTCACGGAACAGTTCAAGCGAAGCCAGGGCATAAGTAGTAACAAGAAGCTATTAGAAACAAGTGCCTCGCTAGTAGTAACAAGTGCCTTACTAGTAGTAACAAGAAGCTATTAGTTTCAATGTTTAGCTCGGGTCTAGGGTGGATGGGTTTGGAGGGAGGCGCATGCGAGACAGGGATTGTTGATTGCCTGTTTGCGTCAGACTCGAAAGTGTTTCGGACCGTGCTCCATCCACCACTTGGTTTACGAGCTCCTCCACTATCAGAAAAGGACCGGCCGGGACTGGGACATGCCTTTGTCCAAGGTGCGCCATGCATCCAGTGAAGGCAGGTGGCTGATGTGCACAGGGTTTTGTTGGGAGGGGCAATGCTAATCTTGCGATAGATGCCATGTTTCTAGTAGCTTCTTGCTACTAGTGATGGCCTCCAACCTACTAGCGATGACCTCCACCCTAGTAGCAATGGCCTCCAACCTAGTAGCTTCTTGTTACTAGTAGTTTTTCCTTATAGATGCCATGTACTGCTCCTCTGCCTTTGCTCCACGGATCTATTTTGGTCCAAGGTTTTCCGATGGCTGCGCTGAGCAGCAAGCGAAATAAGGTCTCCAGCAGAACGCATGAGTTTTTTTTCATTTATTGATTTAGATATTTATCTATTTTTCGCAGCCTTCCCAACCAATCCAAAGCATCCCAAACATGTTTGTCCCACCTGGTTTGAATACAGACAAACTGATGCCATCGCGTCACAACCAAAGTCATCAAGCAGACAGGCCAGCTTTGCCGCGCTGGCGGAGCAGAAGGGTTTCAAGATGCTGAGTATCGGCTCTTGGACAGGGCATCAAAGCTGGCTTCTTGGAGCTTAGCAAATTTTGGTGTAACAGCGATTTGCTCAAGTGGCAGATTCTCAGCGCATGTATCCAGGTTGTGTGTTGATGAGCTGAGATGCTCATGAAATAGTGGATTCAGACATGAAGTGACCAGGCCCGCTTGGCGCATTGCTTCACAAGGACCAAATACAACCAAGCTCTCCCACTTCATCCTCCTGGTTTGCCATACCGTTGGTTGAGGGCTCCAGCTTCCAATGGTTGTGTTGAAACAGGTAGTTTTTTCGCCTGTTTGATCCTGTTGGGACGTTGAATTGATTGAATAAAACCTCGTGACACCCCTTCCTCAGGAACTGCGGAGCGCTGCTCCTGAGAAGGCATTCTTGGTATCCTGGAACATCCGTGACCTTTTGGTGCGCAGCGCCCACGAGGATGCCACGCAGTCCGCGAAGTGCGGGGAGGCCTGTGATCTCATGCGATCCATCATCCTTGCTGGGGAAGCTGGACGTTGGATTCTCGTGGTTGGTAGTGAGGAGAGGGCAGATGGGCAAAACCGGCAGAGCTTGCAGGTTTTTGGTCTATGCAATCAAACAACAATTTTTGGGTGGTGCAGTATCTACGAATGTTTAAAACTGTCTATGCTTCGTGCCACATGGGTATTGTGGCAGTATCGGCAGAACTGGGTGTCAAGTGTCAACACCTTTGTGCCCGAAAAAACACTGCTGTGAAGCAGCGCATGAAATATGACGGGTCATGGTGAAAAGCTAGACGCATCCACTGTGCAGGGAATCTAAAATATCAAGCATGAGTCTGATTAAGGTTGGAATCTAAAAGAACTGCTGCTTGGAAGCATCCCTTTACGGTTCTCAGTTGTTTCTGATCAGGAGGAACGAGAGCGCTTTGTTTGCATCATGCAGATCCTACAACTTTACCAGGGCCTTGCAAGCCGCCTTGCTGGCTTCTCCACTCCAAAGAAGAGCGAAGCCCAGTACGGGGAAGGAGGTTTGCTCCGGCCTGGCACTTAGGCGCTTGGGTTGATGCGGGTACCCAGCACTCATCGGAAGATTCATTGGGCATATTACCAAAAAGAACAAATGAGAAAGTGCTGTTTTGTAAGGAGAGCAATTGTTGCTGGTGGATCTGTATATGCTGGCACAAGCCAAGGCCGCCTGCAAGCAGTCCGGCCACTTCCCTGGTGTCTCCCTTTGCGTTCAAAGCGCCGGCTCCTCCTCCGACACCGCAGAAGCTGCAATTTCAAAGCAATTGTTTATAGGGTGTAAATGGCCTTAGTGTGAGATGCGGGACCTCAGACTCTGTCTGAATGGGTCCAAGTCTCTCTTTAGATAAGTTTGTGTCGGCTGCTGCTGCCGCCATTTTGGACACCCATAGCTTCTAGCACCATGCCTTGGACAGTCTCAACTTGTCACCTCTGTGTACTGGTACTTCTCATGGCTGTTATCTAATGCCTGGGCTACTAAAGGTGAGGTTGACTCGTTGAAAGAATGTGAGTTGCCCGTGTGTCGATCACGCTTCACAACAACTACAATATTCAAGACGGCATCAGCTTGATGTTCCGAATTCCTAGATTAATAATTGCTGCACATGTCTGTGGTTGTTGTTGTGGTTGTGTGTGTTGGAGGTTTTAGTTTGTGGGTCGGACCTTCAATGAAGAGGGTCCATGCTGTTGCCCTGGGCGTTCAAGGGCGTCAAAAGGTGAGCGCTGTTTGTCGATCTTGACATGCATGTGCTGTCGCAGTTTGAGAGTGATTTGCCACAGGTCAGCAATGCTGTACTGTATATCAGCTTTAAAATCTTGGCTTCCAACTTGCAACGTTGGCCCGGTCATAGTACTCGGCAAAATCCTTGAGGCACAACTATCCGATCTACATCCTTCACACGGCGTAGATGCCTCAGCTTTCAGCCTCTAATGCGTGTGGGTGAAGCAATGAGATTTCTAAGAAACCTGCTTACCCAGAGGGTCTTACTTACTTTGATGCAACATTTGGAGGCTTCTGAGTTTGTAGCGAAAGCCAGACACAAGTAGCAATTTTAACTGGTCCAGCACAGGCAGATGGAAGGCGCTGAAGAGGAACAGCTCTTGAGTTGGATGGATGGACTGCGCTTTGCGCAGGATGGCTATTGACTCAGCTCATTTTCCTTTAACAAAGCGGGGGCAGACGGTAAAGGGAGGTAGGCTTACAAGCAAGCTAACAAGTCAGGGGTAATAACTTAGCTGAAGTAGCTTCTTAGGCTGGGACGCAGGAAAGCTCAGTCTGTCTTGAAGAAGCCCTTGCATTCTCATTTGGCTCCTAATATATATATTTTTTTGGATCTTAAGTTAAGACTCAAGAGTTTTGTTGTTGCAGAGACAAACAGGTTCAGAGATTTGACACATGAGATCATGAGAGCTCACCTGTCCTGTTTGTAAACATTGCAAACATCGATATTACGAGGACACATTGTCATAGCACTCATCATATTCAGAGAGGCCATTGTTTGGATGCTCTAGGAATGGACCTGCGATTCCTGGACGTATCCGAGGACTTCCAGCGAGTTGAAGTGGGTGACTCCAAGGCAGGAGAAAGGGCAACAGGGCAATGACAAGGTGATTGATTCTCTCATTTGATGCATATGCTGTCTCCTGAAGAGGAGAGAGAGAGAGAGAGAGATAGATAGATAGATAGATAGATAGATAGATAGAGAGAAAGAGAGATAGTACTATTTTTGGATCTTTTGGGCATCGGCAGTAAACAGTAAACATCTCTAAAAGGTGGGTCTAGGAGGGTGGTGAATCTGGTGTTGTGGTGAGGCCAGGGCTTTTGTGGCTGGTAGCATTATGCAATCAGTGGCTCAAAGACAAAAAGAAACATACCCGCTCCATCAAACTTGCCCTTGATTTCCTGCGAGGTGAAGATCGACCAAGATGATCTGTGATGAGCTCAGGGGATGTCAGGCTAGATTTTCCAGTCAATAAGCCCAAAGAAAATCCCCAACAGCTAGAAACATGTTGTGTGTTCTTAAAATAATATGTCACAAACCATTTAGCTTCATGCTGATGCATAGCCTACCTTTTCACAGCGGGCTCGCCTCGAAAGATTTCCAGGAAACCAACCAACATCACCACACTCATTGCTGCAGTGCTGCGGAATGTCATTTGGTCAAGTATATTGGTACAAGAAGCTACTAGTAACAGGTGCCACGCTAGTAGTAACAGGTGCCTTACTAGTAGTAACAAGAAGCATCATCTCGTTCCCCCGGACCTTTCTCCAGTTCCTTCCCCCAGAACCTTCCTCCGAACCCCCTTCCTCCGAAACCTGCTCTGGAACGGAACCGGCTACGGAACCTCCTCCGCAACCTGCTCCGGAACCTCCTCCAGAACCCTCCGGAGCCTGCTCTGAAGCTTGCTCCGATCTGCTCTGAAGTCTATTTATGGCTAAAGACCCCAAAAGTTTCGCTGTCTGGGATAAATTCTAATAGACTGGCTTTTCCTTCGCTTTGGAGGTATTGGAGGTGGTTCTAGAGGCCTTCCAGAAAGGGCAACAATATGTCAATAGTGAGTGGCGTACGTCCAAGCACAGCATATTTCAACGCATATTTGCAAATAATCGGGAGTTCATCATCCTTTTTTAAAGATTCTATCTAATGGCATTTTCAGTTCGCTTCGCACTGTATAATATCAGTTCATAAAAGTCTTGCATGACCTTGAGTTGTCCCTTTGGCCAACTTGCTGAGTTCCGAGTAGCTCAAACCGTCGCAGATGAGCTATTGCAAAGTGTGTCATGAGCCATTGAATTCACACTTGCAAATCTTGCACAGACCCAGATGTAAGGTTTGAAGGGAGATGCTGGTGATGCCATTAGATGCAATGGTCTGTAAGGTAGGCAAGGCTTGCAGGCTCCAAAGCTCCTTTGGGAGCGTCATTCGAGGCTCTGGTTTGACGCCACCTTGACCAACTCCCCAGAGATCCGCAAGGCCAAACCAAGACGCTTTCAGGCGGGAAGGACCTAAGTGGCTTAAGTAATAGGGCAAGAGGTAGGTGAATGGTCAGTAGCTTGAGGAATTGCGAAATGGTTGCAACGAACCACGGTTTTGTTGTTTGATACATTGTAGTTGATAATGCAGCACATTGAATTTAGAAAGCCGTGTGACTGAGCAAAATACCTCAGGCTGGCTACTGACACATGTGCCGCTTTCAGAGCTCGACCGTGTTGACGCTTCCAGTTTTTCAGCACACGTGTGAGCCCAAATCCGAGCGGTTGCGATGGACACCTTTGTCAAATAGGGTTTTGTCTTGTGTTGAAGATTTGACCCTTCAGGAATGATTGAACTGTTCTCATATTTTCATGTTTTCACAAGCCGACAAGTCAAGTTGATGGGCCACAGGAGCTATATTGACGAACAGGGTCCAGACATTGGCCTGGAATCACTCACAATGCCCTTTTTGTCTCGATGCGAGAGATTCCAGAACCAATGGATTCATAAGCGTCGTCCCACACAGAGTGCAAGGCGATACTTGTTGCACCTGGACTCAGATGCAACTTTTCGGTGTGAAGGCACGGGAAGATCAGGAAGCTCCAAACGTAAGTATGTGCACATCCAAATACTACTCTCTCTCTCTCTCTCCCTAACTCTACATGACATGCCATGCTTGTGTAGCTTTGATGCTATATGTCAGTATGTACATGCACCAGATCAGTTAGTGTGGTGTGAGAGGTTCGTTGTGCCTTGGAGTGACACTGCAATTGCTGCAATTTTGCAATCCAAATTTATTTCAGATAGATCAGGGCAGATAGAGTTTGTAGAGAGGATAGGCATTGCTCTTACTGCTTTAGGTTTCCAAACCGGCAGAGGGTGGGTGTCCCATGTGTGCTGGGATTGGTCGGAAAAGACACACCTCTTATGCGCTTGGCAGGATCAGATCAGCTGGATCCCTTCCAGGAGTAATTAGTGGTTATACGGTATACGGCATGCGAGCAAGATTTCTGCAGTAGTACCATCGGAACATACATGGTCGCTGCTTGAGGAGATGGCACGAAAGGATTATGTCTATGGGCCCTGCTCTTGGCCTTATTGCTGGAGATTGAACCTCAATGTCAAGTTAGCGAGTTTCAGCGCCTGAGGCTGTTTGAGGTTGGCCTGGAAGACCCTGGTTGTACCAAAGGGTGGCTGGGCGGAAGAGCCGCCTCTTCCACTTTTCCACTTTTCCAAGATACAGCAGCCAGATATATGTATACAAAGTTACAATTTGTTCGGTCATGACCGCGTCTCTTTTTGACATTGTACCGGATGCATGTTTGGGGACCTTGAAGACTTGCAGCGAGGTGGTCCAACTTCCTCAAGGAGTCGGTGGCTGAGTTCCCAGGTCTCGTTCCTGTTTGATGAATTGTCAGTGGGACATGTATCCCAGGTGGGTCCTTCTGAATGATATCGAGTCGTGGCCTCGGAGCGTGATCCGCGCAGACGAGGAAAAGACATGTTGGGTTGGGTTCCATGCCACAGGAGAGCTGACAACCGTGTATCAGCATCTCACCCACCTTCCAGACAACCTTCTCTTTCGGGTCTTGTTGTTGTGGTTGATTCTGAAACATGGGAAGTTGCTCTGATTCATTATACAACCAGAAGCTCGGGCAGGCATCCGGAGCTTGTGAACCCTGAAGGGTATCTTCTACTCGCTTCCGCATCCTCCGCATCCGCGGAACACTTGTGAATTATCGAGGCTTCCCAATCCCGTCGCTGCGCTTTCCACGGCTGGCAAGACGATCACCCAGGTTGTGTGAGCCTCGGGCAGCCTCAAGGTGAACTTGAAAGGCAGCAGTTCTTCCGGTCCAGGATCCATACAACAAATCTGAGAGGATGATTGAAGTGCCCTTGGGCTCTCTATCGCTGACATGGGGAACGGCCTGGGAGGCAGGGCTACAGCTAAGAATGATACACTGGCATTCTGGTGTAGTGCTGAACGTCTGAACGTAATGTCGGCACGGGTCAAAGCCCCCCCCTGCGATCTGGCTGTTGGTCAAAACCTAGCATCGCAAGCAAGGAACCACTATATAAACTATGGTGATTTTGGTAGATTGACCCCAGGCACAAGGTGACGGAACCAGGCCCATCTCAGACGGATAATGTTGCGCACACCATGACACCATGCAAGATTGGGGCACATTTTGCCAACTGTGACTAAGATACATGCCAATAAACCCCAACACCCTCTCAATGTGCGAAGGGTTCAGCGGCGGTGGCGTGTTCAGACAGTTGTGCAAGTATCGCTTGGTATTTTTTGGTCAGTGTTTTCTTCTTGTTGCGTGTTGGTGTTTAGGGTTTGTTTCTTGGCTGTTTGATGTAATTTCGCCTAAGGTACCATATTTGCAGCAGGATCCATGATATGCCCTTAGATTTTAGATAGTATTTCACCGACGCCGACATCCCAGTACCCAGTAAGCTACTGAAGGGCTGTTAGGTGACCCGAGGATTTGTGCGCAAGTCTTGTTGGGAGTCAACCAGGGTCCCCGGTCACCTGTCATGTGACGGTGAAGTGATTAACTTTGATGCATTCAATGTGTGGGCTAGTGGATCTCAACAAGCCAGATCTGAATCTCTCAGCCCAAGAATTGTGATGCATTGGAACTCATTGGAATTGGAGACTTGGAGGTCTTAGATTTGGACTTCTTCACCTCCCCAGTTCTGATGCATTTCAGCAAGCGGGTCTGGCCGCCACGTTGGTCAAACACTGTCTGGGACGTTTGTGATTTGGTGCCAATTTGGTGGAAGGTGGAGGGCGCTTTGGGGCATTACAGGCGAATGGCCTCAGCAGCCCAAGCACAAATCAGGGGTTGCACCCGAAAATAAAGGATTGGAATTGACACTCAAGCACATCTCAAATGTGAGCTGCGCGCATTGGCTACGAGGAAACATGACCGGGAGGCCTTGTTTTGGCCCTTGTTTCAACCTGGCACTTTGTGAGGTTTCTTTGGGGTGATCATCTCATCCGTGCGTACCAGGCATCTCCGATGGGTAAGAGGCTTCCTTGACAAGTGCTTGTTAGATTCTATCACCAGGAAGTCTGGAATCACAGCACAGATGGCACAGCAAGTGGATTTGGCACCGATGCCGATGCCTGTTAGTTCTCTTGATTATTGAGCTGGTTTCCATCCCTATTTCCTCTTGGCCAGGTGCTCCTTTACGCACCTTTGGAGCGGGTACGTTGCTTCGATACTGCTGAGCTCCACGGCAGGTACCGGTAGCAGAAGAGCTGCAGAAGGAAGAACGAAAGGAAGTCTAGATCGTAGTGGTTTGTTTATTGACTGCCAGACACGGCTGCTCTGCAGATGGCCAGTTTGGCATCGAGGCAGGCTCAATAGAGAATGTTCGCGTCTCAATGAAAGGGCTTTCAGAGTGAGATTACCTTGAGAGTTTGAGATGGATTAAGATTTGGAGCCTTGCCTCTACAATCTCTGTATATACTGTACTTTCTTCTACCCATCCACAAGCCAGCTTTTTCAGGAGGAGGATCCCGAGGGTTGGCAGAATATTTACAGCGTTCTGGACAATGTCAGTTGCTGGGCGCTCTGCTTCAGGGAGTGGCTTTCAGTGCGAGGGCTGGAGTGAGGATGCGGAAACCTTTTTGTCTCCAGGTCCTCATTTGTGGTATGCAGATGGTTTGGAAGGTGAGAGCCTCGCACCTTCACAAGCAAGTTTGTGCAACAGCTTCAAGATTGGAGAAGGCTGCAAGCAAGGCAAGCATGACTATTTGACACTGATATTTCACCATGTTGAGGGAGTTTTCCGAGTTGACCACAGCAATTCTTATTTGTCATCCTGAGCCGAGCTCGGGCCGAGCTCAGTTTCTTACAAGCTGACTTGATGAGAACTCAGGCGTTGAATGGCGTGGTGGTCCTGGCAGCGGGACTGTAGTTTCCATGGGAACGAGATGTTGATTGCAATTCGCCAGCAAGTCCGAAACTCTGCATAGGCCATGTACGGCAATCTAACAGAACATGAACAATCCACCAGCAGCAGACCCGCTGGGGTGTTGGAGGACTTCGCCCATAGCATGTCTCAAGATGTGCAACAGCCTGCCGGATTGCCAGGCAGTCGATGTTTGATATGTGCCGGATCGGTGTGAGTTGATCAGTGGTGCCATTCCGACAACTGTGCCTTTGCAAAGCCTTTGCTCCGCAGGGCTTTGACTTCGTCTACCGAGACTTGTCGCAGAACTGCGACTGTGTCATGCGCATGGGCCGCGCCTTCGACGAGGCTGACGGCCTAATGTCAAGAGTTCGAGAAGCTCTTTATCCCAGTCTCATGAGTACCAATGTTGTTGTTGTTGTTGTTGTAGGTCAAACCCTTGTACCAGACGGAGACTGTACAGGAAATGCAGGTATTTGCCTTTGGCCAGTGGATTTATGTAATCTTTTGCTCCATCGAAGATGCACCGACCGCTTTTGGACTTGCACACGAACGGGAGTCTAGAAGATGTGAACCTCACATGGCAGGAGTGCCATGGAGGTGGAGTGCAAGGACGGGCACGGCACGTCCGTCGCACCAGATTCAATCAGGTTCACTTGGAACAATGGTTTGGATTGCAGAACTGACAGCGAAACCAATGGTTTGGATCCTTGTGTTCATTTGCCTTTATCCAACTCTATCGCTTCTCTCCGTCCTTTCGAAGATGGGTACCAGGTGATGCGATGGCACCTTGGCTTCCGGTCTCAGAGCCTGGTGCCACGCTGTTGGGGGGCGGCCAACCGCTACCAGATCATCGAGAGAATGGTGGAAAGGCAGAAGCTAAAGCTTGGGGGGGTTGATCCTTGATGATCCTTGGACCGCAGATGCTTGCCAGGTCAACATTGGCAGAAAAGGATCAACATGATGCATAATTTACAGATGTTTGGAAGGTGAGGGCAACCAGTAGGAGGGAAGCAGGTAGGTTAGGCCATGTTCGGCCAGACTCGAGGTTTCAAACTGCATAGCTGTTTTGTGGACAGGCGCATAAGTTATCATAGGTCAGCCCCGAGAGACACAGAGACAGAAAGAGATGAAGCGAGACAGAGAGAGAGAGGGGTTCATAGAGGTCGCAAGCATGTGGTTGCTGGCTTCTACACTTTTTGACCTGTGTTTGATCTATAAAAGCTCAGCAAATGGAATGTCTAGAAAGATAGCCAGAACGATATTGAAAAGACCCTCACAAAGTGAATCGAAGGGTCTGAAGAAGCAACTTCGAATTCACCGTTCAATGCAAGCTCTCCAAGATGGCGCAGCAAGCTGCATGGGGAAATGTGAGAATGGGTGTGAGTGAAAGTCAGAGGGAACTGGCACATCAGCACGCAAGATAACACACACACTTAGGATAGGGTGTACTGAACTGAAAGCGGTGCCACACGCCAACCTAGGTTAAAAAACCTGAGTAAAACAAGGTGCAAAAGTTGGAGGTCATCGCTCTTAGGTTAGAGGCGGCCATCGAAGGCAGGTTGAGAGGCCATCGCTAGGAGGTTGGTGACAAGAAACCACAAGACAGCAAAGCAGTCAAGGTTGGAGGTCTTGGCTCTTAGGTTGGAGGCCGTCGAAGGCAGGTTGAGGGGCCATCGCTAGTAGGTTGGAGACACGAAACCACAAGACAGCAAAGCGGTCAAAGTTGGAGGTCTTCGCTCTTAGGTTGGAGGCCGTCGAAGGCAGGTTGGGGGCCATCGCTAGTAGGTGACAGGAAGCACAAGACAAACAAGACAGCAAAGCAGCAAAAGTTGGGGGTCCATTCTAGTGGGTGGAACCCCTTACAAAGTTTGGAGGCCTACCTGCAACCTATAGGGTAGTCTAGAGGAAAGGCACCGACACACAAGTGTGTCGAGTACCATTTCCTCCTGTTCTCCTAAGTAGTGGAACAGGTACACAGTGGGGCGTCCCCCACTGTATCAGCACCTGCTGGCATCCTCTTCGTTGGACTGGAAATGCCAGAGGTGTCCCGTCCCCCTGTTCCAAACCTTAAGGTTCCCTTTGATTCCAAGGGTTACACACACACGCCTCCCCGAAGGGAGGCATGTGTGGCCTCCATCCTGCCCGGAAAGGAGGCGGGCACATGTGCACGCAAAAGGGACAGATGAAAATGAAAAGGACGAGACAGACAAAGGTGTGCGTGGTTGCCGATGAAAAGGAACCAAGTGAAGAGGGACAACCGATGAGCCAAACCTCATTGTAACGAACCTGGGCCACCTGAACCTCGTTGTACGAAACTAAGGTCCGGACGAAAGTACGCGCAAGAGAAAGAAAGGATGAGGATGAAGAGACATGAAGACAGAAAGACATGAAAGAAAAGAAGGAAAAAGAAGATGTCGGTGGGGGCCGATGAAAGGGACACCAAATGAACGGGGACAAACCGATGACAGCCCAAACCTCATTAGAAAAACCTGTTGCAGAAGCCTAGTTTGCTTGTAAACACGCCGCGCGCGAGGAAAGAGGGGGGAGGGGAGGAAAAGAGAAAGAGGGAGAGAAGGAAGCAGGTGTTCCCAGCTATGACACAAGCGTCCAAGGACACACCAAAAATGGAAGGGCTCCCAGCTATGACGAAGCATCCAGGGACACCCAAGGAAGAGGGTGAAGAGAGGAAAGAGAGAAGGAAAGAAAGAGAGAGGGAGAGAAAGGGAGAGGAGAGAAAAGGAAAAGGCAGGTGCTCCCAGCTACGAACAGTCGTCCAGGGACACACCACAGAAAGAAAGGGGTGATCCTGAGTATTGCATTCAGGAAAACACCAAAAAGCAAAGAAAGATAGGAGGAGGGAAGGGGG
>CAXAMN010004991.1:114926-172050 GCA_963970005.1 Durusdinium trenchii | reverse complement strand
AGTTGGAGGTCTTCGCTCTTAGGTTGGAGGCCGTCGAAGGCAGGTTGGGGGCCATCGCTAGTAGGTGACAAGAAGCACAAGACAAACAAGACAGCAAAACAGCAAAAGTTGGGGGTCCATTCTAGTGGGTGGAGGCCAAAGTTCAGGTTAAAGAACCCCTTACAAAGTTTGGAGGCCTACCTGCAACCCATATAGGGTAGTCTAGAGGAGAACAGAAGGAAAGGCACCGACGCACAAGTGTGTCGAGTACCATTTCCTCCTGTTCTCCTAAGTAGTGGAACAGGTACACAGTGGGGCGTCCCCCACTGTATCAGCGCTTGCTGGCATCCTCTTCGTTGGACGGGAAATGCCAGAGGTGACCCGTCCCCCCTGTTCCAAACCTTAAGGTCCCCTTTGATTCTAAGGGTTACACACACACACACGCAACCCTCCACACACTTAGTCACAGGTTCATCCAGTAAGATAATCCACGATGAAAGGGATGGTGGAACGGAAAAGTCAGCTCAACTGAAGTGTTCAACCATGTTGCACTTGACTGCGGAACGGGGCGGTGATCGGCTGCAAACGCGGCAGAAAGGGTTTGGGAGGTATCATGCAAACAACCATGAAAACAAAGAAACAGCGGAGGGGTTCAACAGTTCAAATCGCAGGTACAGGAAAATGGCCAAGTTTCCTTTCCCACTCTTATCCACAGCTTCGTTGCGTGTGATAGGATAAGAGTGTCACACGCCCCTGCGTCAAAACGAAACGCCTAGAAACGGAGTGTGGCACGCGCAACACACACATACATCCTGCTTTCTCAACAGTGTAGACAAACCTAGGTCATGATGCAGTTCGCAGATGTTTCTACTGTAGCTTGAACAAGTTTAACAAACAAGTCGTGTTGACCCTTCACGCAGGTACACCCATAACAGTATACTTGTTATCACTCCGCTTGTAGCAGTTGAATCAAATTCATCTTATGTATAGGGCTTAAAAAGTTCCCGGCCCCTCTTGACGGCATGTTTTTTTACTGCCACATACTTACCTGTAATTTTCTGCGTATGAGAATGCAGTGTAGCGTATGAGAACACCTGAATTTTATCATTTTTGGTGACTTTTCACTGACTGCAGTCAATCTACCGGTGCATCACTAAACTTAGCATGTGGGACCATTTTGGGTGGATTGCCTCAACAATTCTTCAAGTGGATGCTGCTCAGCAGTGCATCATCACATGGATTATCAGCGACGGACTGCAACTTAGAATGCCAGCATTCAAATCCTAAACGTTGGAAAACATGCCAGCCTTGTAAGTTTCAGTCCGTCACCATACTTTCATTTAAGCGACTCTTAGCCAAGAAGTGCAGCGCTGTTTGTCAGGCAGATGAATTGCAGCCTCTGGCAAGAGGCACTCTTGTTCTCTTGTTCAATTTACGCCCATGGTCTCAAAGCAGTCAGCTCACATCATCATGTTTGACCAAAACATCTCTGGGCTTCGCAGCTAGCTCAGTTCCCAGTTTGCTTTGGCTGTCGGAGGAGATAGCGGAAAGAATCCGCCGAGCCGATGTGGAGCGCCTCCAGGATTTACCTTGAGAAAAGGTGGAGCTGCTGAGAAAAGGATGATCCTTTGCTGTGTTGAGAGAAGACAAACGTTGCAGATTGTATATAAGCATGTTTCGGTTTCGGAACTGAACGACAGACAAGCCCATTGCCATCCAAGGCATTAGGCAGGAAGGTGCAAACAACCTTATGAATTGTGGATTGGGACGGGCTGAACTCACCAAACCCATGTCAACTGCCGCTTTGGCCATTGGTCTCAGACGGCGATCGGGTAGGTTGACAGTGCCGGGTTTGCCAATAGCTAGCCTGGCCCAATCGCCATGCAAGGTGGGGCAATTCAGGTGCTGTTGTTGTGTCATGATTTGATGTTGTTGCAGGAATATCACCGCTATATATATATATATCTACACACATATATAGCTATATATATATATATATATTTGTATCTACCCACATATATATATACACATTATATCTACACATCTATATACATACACATCACACACACACCTGCTGTTTTGTTGAACATCATATGTATATATACACTATGTTAGATATATATAATATATATATGTATATGTGTTAGAGGGACCTTCAGGTACTATTCCGCAAAAGGCTCCAGGAGAATTGAATTAATTAACTAACTAAATCATTTAATTCATTTAGTTCATTTAACTAACAAAAGGCCCCGGGAGAATTAAATGAATTGAATAACTAAACTATTTAATTCATTTAATGTATTAATTAACAAGCCCCTGACATCAACGGAGGAGGCCTCTGCGGAATCTTTGTGGACATGAACTCTGGATGGGCCAGGAGCTATCAAGTCTGCCAGCGCCCTAGCTGTGGCAACTGGATTTGGAATGACCGCATTCGAGCTGGCTTTGTATGCCGCAAGTGTGGTGAAAAGTGGCAGAAGCTGCAACGCGACCAGTTGTTCGAGATCTCCCAAGAGAACCAGGAAGCAGCAGCTGCCAGTACCACCTCCTCCAGGCCTGGCTTCACGCGCCGCAAAGGTCTCCAAGATTCCAAGATCCAGAAAGCCACCGCCGAGACCCTGGCTCCAGCATGGTCCTCCCTTGAGGCAGCCTTGCAGGTGAAGCCCAAGGACCTGGGCATTTCGCCCCCTCCACCGACTCCGGAGCCTGACTTGAAGGATGTCTTGGAAACATGTCCCAGTTACCTCCAACGGTGCGGGAATTAGTGGAGAAGCTGACAAAACCAGCACCTCCCACCGAGAAGGACGTAGCTTCGAAGTTGAAGTCCCAGGTTACTCTTCTCAAGGACTTGTCACACAGGAAGTCCACCTTGCAGAACAAGATCGACTCAACGAAGAAGGCCTACCAGGAACTTCTCGATGAAATGAAGGGCATCCAAACTCGCATCGAAACCGAACAACAAACCCTTACGGCCACCAGCGCCTCATACATGTTTTTGGTGAACGCGGCCAAGCCAGACCTTGGGGAACTCCCTGAAACAGGGGGGGCAGACCCAGTCCCAGCTGCGGTTGCCGGTTTCATTAATACTTTAGGCGTCAGCCTCACGGAAGAGCAACAGCAGCAATTGCAAAATATGCTCAAAAGACCGCCAGCTGAGCCAGTTGATGAGGCCAAGAGACGCAAGACGGAGGCACCAGGGGACATGTAGTGCGGGTAACCCTGCACAGCTTGAGATTGCGGTGGACTTTGCGCTGGGGAATCAGTCATGCACCTCTTTGCATGCTTTGGGAACCTCTTTGATACATGATTGTGGGGTTGATCAGTTGATCACAATCCTTTTTCAACGTCTTTCTTTTCAGGCTCAAGTCACAGCTCACCACGGGGACGAGTGAGCTATGGGCCGCAACGGCGCAAGCCACAATTGAAAATCTACGGAGGTGGTGCCTTGGGAACTTCATCAGGCACGACGGACACCCCCGGAGGGGCACTGGCCTCTTCTACTTCAGAGTGGACTTTCAGTGTCCTGCTGTCTCCGGGACTCCTAGTTCTGACAGCCTGATGGAAGCACAATTTGGGGGAGTGGCTCTGACGGACGCTCAGAGCTTCCTTTTTGACCTCTGTCAGCAAGACTTGAACCAATCGGTACAGAGGTATCGATCCACGGCCAATCCACATCATGGCCAACAGGTTCTGGCAGATTTGAGGAGAATGCAAAATCTCATACGCAAACATTTGAGTTTTTTTTGCCGGGAGACACCAGGTGGCCAATGGCCAACTTTTTCATCATCTCCCAAGTTTTGACCTCGGCCCTCCGCAACCCTGATTGCTACAACCTTTGTTTTGGGAATGCGCCCTTCAGGAGCTGGTGTCGCTTTTGCAGAAGATGCCTCCCTGGCGTGGGGCCAAACACACGGAGCCACACGCCAGTTTCTCTCCAGCTCGGAACCACAGTGGTTGCCCATGCTCATGAACATGGAACAAGTCTTGGCGCACTTTGAACAAGGAAGTCAAGCAGACGCCTCTGACTTCATTGGCTATTTGTGGGAGTATGCAAACACCACATTCTTCGGCAGCAAGTTCTTTCATTGGACCCTTTCAGGACACCTTGAAGAGCGAGAACAAATGCCTCTCAACATTCTCTTCCCAGCAGGTGATTCGGTGGCCACCCTGGACGAACTCATCAGCGACTGGGCCACCGCTCAGAGAGGGCACTTGGACAAAACATGATCGTGAACTTGATCTTCTTACGGACATCAACATTCCCTATTCAGAAGATGGGAATCACATTCGCCAAGCAGGTTTGAGATCATCAACGGCCTCATCTCAGCCCAGGAGGGCGTTCAGCAGGGCGTCCACCATTTGCGCTTGGACAAAGCGTACTTGCGCTGCGCAGAATGCGAATCATACATCTTAGCCAGATGTCGGGAGGAGGCCTTTTCCTCTTTCGTGGGCAGCCCTTGCTATGTGGGCCTGGCGCCAAGCAGCCAGTGGACGGGCCGTCCATCACACGTGATGAGGCGCCTGGGGAGCCTACTTTCCTGCACGCGGTGTGGAGGACGGTGCAAGGTTGGCGAGGAAGGCATCATCCTGTCCGACAAGCTCCAGAAGCGGTGCATTTTGTCGGGGGCACGAGACCTCCGGCAATGGTTTTCACCATAGCGCGTCATGGCACAGGAAAAAGTCGAGCCAAAAAAAATATGTATATATGTATATATGTTAGAGGGACCTTCAGGTACTATTCCGCAAAAGGCTCCAGGAGAATTAAATTAATTAAATAACTAAATCATTTAATTCATTTAGTTCATTTAACTAACAAAAGGCCCCGGGAGAATTAAATGAATTGAATAATTAAACTATTTAATTCATTTAATGTATTTAATTAACAACAGGCACCGGATGAATTAAATGAATTAAATAGTTAAATCATTTAATTCATTTAATTATTTAAAAGCCCGGATAGTCTCGACTCCATTCCCTTTGGTTGGAATTTCGGATTTTGATTATTTAATTAATTGAATGATTTAAATGATTTAGTTACTCAATTCATTTAATTCAGAAAAGGCTCCGTAGAATTAAATTAACTACATAATTGAAGCATTTAATTCATTTATTTAGTTTAACTCACAAAAGGCACCGGGAGAATTAACTAAATTAAAGAACTAAATCATTTAATACATTTAATTCAGAAATAAATAAATCATTTAATTCATTTAATTCATTTAGTTCATTTAATTAATTAACTGCCCGGATAGTCTCGACTCCATTCCCTTTGATTGGAATTTGGATTTTGTTTATTTAAGTACTTAAATCAAATAAATGTAGTAAATGAATTAAAGGATTTAGTTATTTGATTCATTTAGTTCAGAAAAGGCTCCGGGAGAGTTAAATGCAGTAAAACAACTATTTAATTCATTTAATAAAGCTCCGGGAGAATTAAATGAAGTAAAAAAACTATTTAATTCATTTAATTAACTTAATTTGCAAAAGGCCCCGGGAGAATTAAATGAATTAAGTAATTGAATCATTTAATCCATTTAATTCACAAAAGGCACCGGGAGAATTAAATGAATTAATTGAATGCCCCGATAGTTTCGACTCCATTCCCTTTGATTGGAAAAATGCATCAAATGATTTAGAAAGCATTTTTTTAAATGCATTAAATACATTAGCTTAATTAAATGATTTAGGTATTTGATTCATTTAATTCAGAAAAGGCTCCGGTAGAATTAAATACATTCAATAGTTAATGCATTTAATTCGTTTAGTTAATTTAATTCAGAAAAGGCAATTTAATTCAGAAAAGGCACCGGGAGAATTTAATGAATTAAACAATTAAATCTCTTATTTCATTTTATTCACAAAAGGCACCGGGTGAATTAAATGAATTGACTAGATCATTTAACTCCTTTAAGTCATTTAATTCGTTTAATTACTGAAATGATTTAATTTAATGATTTAAATGATTTAATTACCAAATTTTTTAATTCAGAAAAGGCTTCGGTAGAATTACATGAATTAAATAACTCTATCATTTAGACAAAAGGCTCCGGAAGAATTAGATAAATTAAGATGACAATACGAGGTCCAGAAGACACGGGACTATTGTGCCAAAAGGTTCTGGGAGTTGAGAATCACAAGTCCTAGCTCATATGTGTAGAAAGCTGATACCTTACGTTTACAAAAGCCGCATGAGATAGGAGTTGTTGCTTGCCGGCAGAGATATATTTTTTTGCTGGGGGTGGCGTGCCAACCAAAAAGATCAGCCAGCCTTGCACGCGTTCCAAATTAAAAGCGTACACCGATTTCCAATGTTTTTCCCTTTTCTTGCTCCACAAAGCCTATGACAGGGCACTGAGCACACCAAATAATCAGGTCGATGGTAACATATTTATTTTCAGGGATTGTTGGTCATACTTACCCATTCCTGCAGCCTTTTTGGGCTTCAATCCTTTGTCTTTGCAGAGGACGCGAAAAGGACGAAGGACTGCTTCCAACCATGATGCAGAAATCACGAATGAAGCGTTTTAAATCTCAATAGGTATAGAGTTTCTAGGAGTATGCTTTCTTGTGGCCTGTCGCGGTGCTGCAATCGAGAGTGTCCTGCCTCTTGGCTGTGATGCTTTCTTGTGGCCTGTCGTGGTACTGCAACACTTGGCAAAATATCCAGCAAACAATTGCTATGTCTACATTCCACATCCACTCTTGGACTTATTGTGGAAGCCCATAAAGAAAGGTTGCAAACCTGTTACAGTCAGACATTTTGGACTAATTTTCCCGCTTTCCTTTGTGATTAATGTTGACCGCTGCTTCATCGGTGAATCTCCGGGCGGAGTCGGCCAAAGCCTCTATTCAATCCATTTGGACGCAATGCTCGCTCAAAATCATGGCTTTTTTGACCCCAATGTCTGGTATAACGAAGATGAGCTCCGGAAGCAGGTCGAGTCCTATGCTCGATGCATCGTCATCACTGGACAAGAGGCCCCAGACTCACACAAGAAGTTGCGCTTGGATTTGTTCAAAAAGACCATGTCTGGAGATGGCGTCGCCGGAAGAAAACCATATGGGTACACAACCCGAATGTTTTCTATTGTAGGCTGGAAGAGGTTGGAGGTCAATCGAATGATGGGGTTTGTTGGCATAGATGAGTCCAACTTCAACTCTGTCTTCAGGAGGGCGTTCGTTTGGAAGCCAAAGGCCCGCTTCCACCATGAGACAATTCTGAAAAACCTGCACCCAGACCATGAGTTGGATGGGCATTTCAAGGCAGACCCAACACTCAAGCAGTTCTTAGCCTCCGCACCAGCCGCTGCAGCTGGCCTACAATTCAACACGCTGTTGAGTGCAAGCGCAATCAAGAAGAATGTCTTAAGCTCATTGATGATTACGCCACAGGCGGAGGTGATCACAAAGGACAAGATGAGAGCCAGTTGTGGCCTGAAAGTGCGGGCAGGGCCTTCAAACAGTCGATGGTGGAGTAGCGGTATACTTGAAGTTGAAAACAGCCAGCGCCTGCGGGATGAAGAGGACAATCGTTGGCGCAATTTGCAGAAGGCAATAATAGATACACTCTTGGCTGGGCGAAAGCTGACGTCAGTTTTTTGAGTTCAAGAAGTGGAGCTTGCCTTCTGATTGTCTTCCCAACGTGGCTCGGAAGCAGATATGGGAAGAGTTAGAAGCCCGCAACTACATGATGCCTGCGAAGCGCAGAGGCACAAAAGCCGAAGACGTCTTGCAGCCTTTCCTCAGAGTTCACAAGAAGCTTGCTGATATCATCAACACTGAACGCTGTTCCCTTGATGAGTTTCCGGAAACATATAACCTCAATCAATTGGCAAAATATCAATCAGAGCCGACCAGAGTTGTCAACAACAGCGACATATTGATATCCTTTGTAGAGTCTGCCAAAAGAACCTTTGCCAAAAAGGGCAGAAAGATGCAGGAGAACAAGGCAGTTGAGCGAGATTTCGAAGAAAGACTTCGGACATTGCAAATGTATGAAAAGGCCTGCAAACATTTCTCAGATTTTACAATCCCTTCTGCTTTGTCCAGCCCAGCAAGGCGCAGAACCACCAAAAGTCATGGGAGTGCAGATTCCCATACCACAGAGTTGACAAAAGCGCAAGTTTCGTTCAAGTATCCAGATGACCGAGAGGTTCGGCGCAGGCGCTATGTCCGTGGCATTGGTGCCCAGTCTTGTGCACAGAGATTACAGACCCATCTGCTGTGATTTCATTGTGAACATGCAGAAAGCCTCTGCTTATCTACGTCGGTTTGCTTGCAGTCAGATGAAAGAAGATTACAAAGAGTTGGAAGAGAGGGAGGACAAGACTTTCCCAGCCGCAACCACTTTTCATGTCTTCTGGACTTCTGTTGACGACTACATTCTGGAGCATTGGTGCCTTTTCCTGCAGAGGTTGTCTCCAACAGTAACACACCTTTCCCTTCATTTTGATGGAGTTCGGGTCAATGCAGATGTGCGCGGAGATGTGAACGAACTTGTGAGTCGATGCCAAGATCATATGCTACGAACGACAGGCTTCAAAGTCAACATAGTAGAAAAGAAGCGCGGCTTTGTTTTGGAGAACATCAAGGCAGCTGCCACCATCTGCCGGAAAGTACAGGGTATGCCACCTTCTCTGTTGGAAAATGGAAATTGCATTCCATGCGCTCTATGGCATCTTTCTTCGAACAAAGACAGAATGAAGGTTTGCTGGGGCAAGAGTTGCCTCAAAATAAGTATCATCAAGAAAGATGTCACAGAACTTACCAGCAATGCTGTGCCATCTTCAAGTTGAAGCTCGCGCCTGGCTTTTTCACAGATGTGCCGGTCAATAACTTTTTATTGCATTCCGAAAGCGGTGGCTGTGCACATTCTGTTTCTGTGGAATGGCAGGAAGACGGTGTCAAGGCTTTAGTGCACGACGGTTCACAAGCTTTCAACTTGTCAAGAGAAGCGCTTTTGTCAGCAATCGCGGGCGGGATAGACATGCAGACTACAGTGTTCTTGGAGCTGGTGGACACGGAACCCCAAGAGGGACTTCCCATATGCTATGCTGCTTGACTTGCAAGCAAGTGGGCGTGCGTCGTCTGATGATGAACTAGTAGATGACGGCCCTGCAGATAGCAGCTTCATTGTTGATGAGGACCGCCAACTTGTGTTTCAAGACACCGTCCGGGATTCGTTGGAAGAAGAAGTTAACGCATTTGTCGCTGAAATTGAGGCCAGGAACATTCGCCAAATGGATGGCTCCTTTCGATGTACCTTGTGCCCTTTTCGCCCCTTCAAAGGAGTAGGGCAGCTCAGTGACCACGTGAGGATGCATCATACTAAACAGAACCAATTTGTGTGCCCGGGAGAGAGGCAAACCAGAATAATATTGGCTCTTTATGATGCTGATTGCGCCAAAGACAATGGGAAATGGATTTCTTGTTCAGAAGCTCTCTCTTGTTGAACTCCCAAGTGAAGCCGCTTTGAGCAGTCAGCGCAATCATGCGGACAAGTCAATTCGGCTGCTTTTGACAGCGCAGGGGCCGTCTTTGTTAACAAAGAAGCATTTGGCAAGGATTTGGTCGCAAGACGTGTTCTGAACATTTATTATGACCGATCTTTTGCAGAAATGCTTTTCAGGGAGATCGTATTTCACCACAGCCAGCAACGTCCCCGTATCCACTTGCGAGCGCTCGAGGCAGGCAATTTGTTAGGAAACCTTTACCCGACACATACCCGACACTGGTGGCCCATTGTGGAAGACATTTTTCATTCGACTCAGGTGCAAGCTTTGCGCCGCCTAACTGCAAGCCTAGAACGCAATGAGGAATTTATTGCTTTGTCGGTTGATGCTACCCTAAAAATTTGCATGGTGGTTCAAGGCCAGGCAAGCTATCGCGCTCCAGCTGTTGTCCGGAATGAAGCCTGCATCAACGACGATGAATCTTTGCGCAGAGTGCTGACAATTCGAGGTCGGACGGGAGCTGTGATAGCAATTGTACCTCTTCGAAGTGAGGATGCGCCTGCAGTTGCTGAGGCCTTGTCAGTGTCTTTGTCCCCTGTAGCTTTACGACAAGTGAAGCATGTGTCTACTGATTCTCCAACATCAAAATTGTTTCAAGAACTCCAGCGAATCTGTCCGGAATAGTTTGTTTATGTCTGGACCCAGTCCACCTGGCAATTGTGCGCAAGTATGCTCAATGGGGTAGAAGGTCAGCAGGCTCGAAAGTGCTAAGAATCCTCCTTAATAAAGTCAACCAAGTCGATGCGCATTGTGGTGCCTCCGCTTGGGGTCCATTCTATACGGGGGCATCACCTCCAAGTCTCTCTCGCGAGGAAAGCAAGGCCAGAGACCACATCTTGCGTAGCGAAGGCAATGGGCTTCCAAGGGCTCAGCGCATTCTCAATGACCTTGATGGCAACTCTCCCTTGTTCTGCCGAATCACGTTCGTAGAGACTTTGGCTGCCCTTTGTAAAGTCTATCCAATGGAAGTGGCTCGCAAAGTCACCGGCGCTTCCAAAGAAGTGCGAAAGGTTCTGTGGCAGACCACACCAGACCGAATCGAGTGGCTTTTTAATGGTCTGCGGGTTCGCCGCTCGATTACCGGTCCCTACTCCCGAGTGGCGCGTCGACAAATGAAGCGCTACGTGCGCAAATCAACTCGTGGTCCAAGTCCATTAGGGCGTTGCGCCAAAGCACTCTACGTCTGAAACTAGATATCATGCAGCTCAGTAAGCTTTTGGCGCACCATGTGGGGTCTTGCTTTCCAAGCGCGAGGCAGACCCAAGAAACTGTGCTCTTGGCCAAGGCCCCAGCAACAGAGATCTGAGCAACGCAGACTTGGGACGTGTGGTGCGCAAGAAAAATGGAAAAGACCCCAGTGACTTTGCACGTTGCCAGAACGATGGAGAAAGAAAGGCTAAAGTTTAAAGCTCTGGACAGCGAAGCGGCCAGCAGCGGTAAAGAAGAGCGTTCAAAAAGAACGTACTGTGCCTACAGTGAAGCGGAGGCATTCCATCAAGTCTGCTGGCGTTCCGTGCCTTGGGCAAAGTTATTGTGACATTTCATGAGTTGACAGTGAGGTTTTGTTGAATGTATATCTAAGTTGCAATACAGAACGGCTAACGGCTAGTTTATTGACTGGCATGTGTTGCAATTGCCCAATTTCGATGGAGAGTGCGTGCGTGGAAGGGTAAGCAGAAGTGTCTGTAGCGCGCGCGTATTGGCAACGATGGAGGACGCGCACGTCGGGTTTGTTTCCTCTGCGCTGCCTTACACAATGTGCAATATTATGTAGCAAGTGTAGACGGGCTACGGTAAGCCTTTTATGGAGACGATCCACATGTGTCGGGCTTTGTTTTCCCCGCGCTGCTTCCCACAATGTGCTATATTTTGTAGCAAGTGCGGACGGGCTTCGGTGAACCCAACATGGAGACGATCCACATGTGTGGAGCTTTGTTCGCTCTGCGCTGCTTTCTACAATGTGCCATATTTTGTAGCAAGTGCAGACGGGCTTCGGTGAGCCTATTGTGCAGACCGTCTACTACGCCATATATCTTGCGGCAGCTAGTGTGGACGGGCTACAAGAAGGAACATTGTTTATATACTGCGTGTGTGCAGTGTGCAATGTTGTTGTGTGTTTTGTGCTTGCGCAAGCAAAGTAATGTTTAGTGCGCACATCCAGGGACAGTAATGTGTAGTGGTGTTGTTTTCTCAAGCAGTGTCATTGATCTTGCTAAGGACGTGATGCGAATGTTTTGTATTGGTGGTGCTCCAAGAGCGGTGCGCCGCTGGTCTGAACTTGTCTTTTCAAATGAAGTGAAAGTAGTTTAGCAATCTATGTCGTAACCTTTTCGTCTATGTTCGTTGTTTGTTCTGCAGAAGTTGACAGCAATTGTGTTATTGTTTCGCAACAGCTTTATTGAACCCCCTACCATACAAACGTCTAGTGGTTGATCGAGACCGCTGCCAGAGTCAGCCGTTCGTTCGAGAAAGCCAAAGGTGTCGAGGACAGTCCTGGTGGATAAGTGAGCAGCTGAGCAGCTCGAGCACTGGATTCGATGAGACTGCTAAAAAAGATAGCAATGCAGATGGGAGGGCCCGCGTGATTACACGGCTGAAGCTATATATAATATTGGATATATATATATATATACATATTACATATTTTATATTATATACAAAATATTTAATATCACATGTCATATGTTATATGTTATGCATATATTTACATATATGCTATATACTCTAAGTTCCTGTATTGTAGACATGGCAAAAAGTCATTGGGGAAAATTATTTCATGTCTTTTTAACCCAGCCCTGCGGGTATTTCTTGATAATGGCTTAGGTCAATTCGTTGAATGTCATCAACTCTGGAGCTGCAGCAGATCAAGGCGGGATTTGAAGAATGCCGCTGAGCCAAAAAAGAGCTCCTCCAAGCAGCGAAAGCAACGAACAAACAGATACGGCCGTCCGAATTCCAAGGCAAGGCGCTAACAGATGTGAGACACGTTCTGCTGCTATGCCGCATGTCCAGGATCTTCAAAAGAAGCTCTTGCAGGCTGGACCTGCAGGGTCGACAAAATTTCTCAGCAAGCTAAAATGGATGGGAGGGCTGCAATCCATTCCAACCTGGATGAGGGATGATGAAAGAACTCCTGCAGAAAGATCTCCTGAGGCGGCTGAAAAGATAGAAGCCCTGGAGTCTGAACACGATGCCTTACTGCTGGAGGAGGGGGTTCCCGTGCATTTTGACATACCATGCGAAGAGAGACGGCACATGGCCGTGTTTTGTTTGCGTATTGCTTAGGCAGAAGAGACCGAACACGAGGCGCACTTTGGGCACCGCCGTGACAGTAGGAAGCGGAACCGATGGAACCAAAGGAGATAATGAGACGGAGAAACACCTGTTCAGGCATCAGCCTCGGTTTTGCCGTGGGCTAGAGTTGCTGTGCTACAAACTATAGCGACCTTTGCTTTGTTGGGATGAAGTGGACATTTGTTAATGTTGCCCTAGCCTGTGAATGATGTCAATGTGTTTGAATATTATTTGTGCGTTTTGATGCGGCGAAATCAATTGAGCAACCTGCACACTCCTTGTCTGGATGTAGTTTATATACTTGGATCCTTAAATCTAGGAACTGTTCATGATATCCGTCCAGCTGCCTATGGATTATGTTTACCAGCTGACCAAGCTTGTTTTACGCTCTACATACTACCTACTTCCCCCCAACCTCTTTGTGGCCCACCCTCCCAAGAAAAGAATCGACATTCATTCTGTCCTCGCTGAATGTGCGTCCACTCCAGGCTGCGCACTGGCAGCACATTGCCATTCTGCTCGTTCGACGATTGGTGCAAGGTCTGGCGCAGACGCTGCTTGCAAATGACACCGTCTTCCCCTCTATCAAGCACACTCGCCTTCACACACTCCCAAAGTTTGCACACAAACTGCTGCTTGATGATCGTACGTTCAATTCAGTGAATTGTTGGCAGACCTTTCTGTTGGCGAAATTGTTAGCAAACGCCATGGGCTCCAGTGAAGCTCGGGGCAGGCTCCGGCGGCCAGCAAGGTCCTGAGCTGGTGAGTGGCAACCTCCATAGGCTAGGTTGTAAAGGCGGCTAATGGGCTGATTTCTAATCTGTCTTTTTGCCCTTCATCCTTTCTGATTTTTGTAGATGATTGTGGATGCAGGTGACTGCTTCCATGCTTCCTCAGGTTAAAGGTGTTTGGCCCAGGATGACCACTCTTCTGATGCAAAGGCATGATGGTCTCCTAGCCGCGATGTTGAAGCCAGTGGACCGAAGAACATCATCACAGGCATCACAGGCAGGTGGGACAGGGCATAGAGAAAGAAAAGAGGTTTCATATCGCTTCATTAATAATGTGTTTAGGATGTTTTAGGGTATCGGTATTATGTGGATTGAGACTCTATGAGCACTGGACTGCTTTTGCAGCAGAATCCTAGAAGCACATCAATCTAAATAGGCATGCCAGCCCTCAGGGTCACAAGTGCATGGATGAGTCTGGGTACTGTGTCGAGATGACTTGTGCAGTTCCAAGAAACGAAAGCAGACCTGTAGAGCAAGGAACTAAACAGTGGCGTTCAATGGCCCGTGCTTCCCTGAGATGTCCAGGATTTGGCACCCTTTTTGGAAGAAAGCAAGATGACCCTCACTGCGAGGCACGGGTCTACGGCCTACCAACTTGATGCGTGTGGTATCCATATGTCAGAATTCCTGCATGTATGTGACTGGTATGAATCGATCTCTGGCGTTATATAAGTGTAGCATGTAGCATATCCCCCTTAGTTTGTCTTGTTTAACCTGCAGATTTGAACAGGATCCATAGTGGTCATATGGACGGGCACGTTTTGTTCGTGACCCGTTCTTTCGACTTATTTGGAATGGAACACTGGAACACCGACCCTTACTATCATTGTTCCCTTCCGAATATTATGCATTTGGTGATTTGTTCTTTCAACTTTAATTTATTGATTCACATTATTGTTTCTCGTTCTGAAAAAAAGTGACCCACTCAAGTGCGGATGGCGGGCTGGAAGGTCTTTGCGAATGCAGCTGGAGACTTCAGAAGCATGTCTACAAGAGGAGGAGGTGTGGGTCTTAGGAGCACTTAGACTCTAAAGGCCTTGTATAAAATTACGTAGGTCATGTGAAGACAATTGCATTTTTCTGCCGACAAATCTCAATGCTTGAGCTTTTACAGGCAGAGACGCAGCAGCTGCGCCAAGAGCTCATCCTCCGGCAAGAGGCTGCAGCTTCGGGATGCCGTTCGTATTTCGTCAAGATCTACCCAAGTCCCTGCTTCATCCTACTTCCAAGGCCTCTTACCCTACCCTCCAGAGAACCCCAGAACCTGGCAGGTCTTCGCTGCTGATGCAGCTCGAGAGATGTGGGAGAAGAGCCAGAAGAGCCGTTTGCAAAGCCGCTCCGCCATTGGACGCTGTTGGAAGTGGGAGAATGTGGGAGAATGTGGGAGCTGACGAAATCAACATATTGCACAGCTAAAGATAAACATGCCCCAGATTGGTAGGTTCCGGAATAAGTTTCAGACAACTTTGTTTTTCAGCCCTGGAACTGCAGATATCTAGTGCAAGCAGACCTGAGCTCGAGGTGCTGAGCAAGCGATTGCAGATCATGCGGAGGCATGTTTGAAGACGCACCTGTGGCCTCATCCACCAACCAAGTATTGCGCGGAGCTAGTTGACCCCCACAGCGACAGTGGCACTTTTGTTCCGGTTGTGGTCCAGAATCTTGGGCCTGACATATCGCACTGTCAGCTCTTTTTGGCTAAAGCACAGCATAGAGCACGGGGTCAGCCATGGACATTGAATTCCAGTATCAACACACCTTCATCACGGCCATCATCAAGGAGCCGCAACCTGATGACCGAAGACGTGCTTGCAGTTTGCCTCCGATGGGATCAGAGATTGAGGTGACGGCGGCGCAGCTCGAGGAAAAGGACAAGGAGGCCAGACCACAATCGAATTATATATATATATACATAGATGTTCTGCTTGCACTGCATGGACGATTTGAAACTCACCGAACAATGGACGAGACACCCTGATGAGCGGAGGGTATGCTTACAAAAAAGTGAAAGAATACATGTGTACATGCATATACATGCATATAGATAATGAACTGCATAAGATGTTACGAAAGCCAGCCGATAGGGAGTTGTCGATGGGCGAACGAAGTGAGTATCAGCGGGGTGGTTGCATAGGGGAACAATTTGGGTAGGGCGATCCCAGAGCCTGGTGGGGGAGAGCGAAAAAGAAGAGGCGGTCCGAAAAGCGGTGAACAAGTACGGTTTTTGGGGTGTTGTCATGCAAGCGATGCAATCGACGCCGAAGAGTGCATCATTGGCATCATGAAGGGGCTCAGGAGGCTATTTAAGCAGTCTTTGAGCAGGGGTCAGGGGCGGGAGTTCATGTCGAGGGCAGGAACGGGGGGCAACGGGACGTGACATATTGTACTGCATATATATATATGTGTGAAACCACATGCCACCTGTCAGGTCCCACTTCACTCATTTCCAGCTGTTTGATGGCCATATGGCCCGAACCTTCGACCGCCGCCTCACGTTAGGTGCCTTGAGCTCTGATGCAATGGCGAAAAGTGCTTGATTGTTCCGCCCGATCTACAGTGGTAGCGGAGCCCCCTGGTGACGACCGGGGGGCTCCCGCGAAGAGGTTCGGCTTTGACTTGGGGGGACGCCCCCGGCGGCTGGACATTTGAAAGTTTGTGCGGGACCTCTTCCCGGGAGTTCCAACCCAGGGCTTTGGGAGCGCTACATCATTGAGTTCTTCGATTACCAGATCATTTGGACTGGTGAACTTTTCCTTTTCTTTGTTTGGTGGACATGCCACCTCCTGCTCGAACGTGGAGAGGAAAACCGGAGCTACATCTATAAGTTCGCCTTCGGCCTCCACGACTCCGCCACCGATGGCAGCCATGCCCACGACTTCTCCTGATCGCCAACGACCTTTTGCCGAAGAACGGCCCGGCGATCCTGGCATTCCTGAGGAACCAGATCCGTGGAGTAGAGCTGCGCTTGGTGTGGACCTCCTCGACCTCCGACTCCGGCTGGCTCAACCCAAGGTCGAGAAGGCCGAAAACATGTTGACTACAGGTTGGATCCTGCGCCCAGCTGGGGCGGAGATTCGCCCGAAAAACAGTACAAGGAGTATCATCGCAACCTGCTCCTTTGGTTGGTTGAAGCTGAGGCCAGATTGCCGACCAATTTGATTGGCAAGCGGATCATCGACTCGATCCCCCTTGGATCCAAGCTGAGTGCACTGGTGGCTCATTTGGCAGTTGAGGAGATTTGTGCTGAGAATGGCCACCGCCAGATCCTGCGCATCATCGAGGAGGCCCACGAGTACCTGAAGGACCAGAGGCTCGAGCAGGCCTTTGATGAGGCCATTTTCAAAGGCAGAAGAGACCGTGGTACATCTTTGACCACGTTCTTGACGAACAAGAAGGCCGCCTTCGCAGAGCTGAAAAAGCAAGGGCTTGATTTGTTGGCCACATCGGCCGGAAGACATCTCCTTGGTCACCTTATTTTGCGCCAAGGAGCTTTCAGTCAAGACCAACGGCAACGTTTGAAAGTTGTCACCAACGGCTCCATCGACTTCAAGGAGCTTGAGAAGGCAATTCAAAAAGTCTTTGGAGACCGCTTGGACGAGCACCAACATGCTGATCATCCTCCAACACCCCGAAGATGGCGAAGCGCCTCCTACTGGGGCGAAGACGTTGATGAAGATTGGGAGGATGAGGAG
Source organism: Durusdinium trenchii (assembly GCA_963970005.1). Lineage (NCBI taxonomy): Eukaryota > Dinophyceae > Suessiales > Symbiodiniaceae > Durusdinium > Durusdinium trenchii. The sequence goes on along the minus strand of CAXAMN010004991.1, from coordinate 154,782 downwards.
CTGACCTACACGGCCTATGAGATTGACGACATCGACCCCTTCGAGGACCTGATGTCTTTGAGTGAAAACCATGACACTCAGCTTGCCTTCTATGAGGAGCTTCCCGTGGTGATGGATGAGAGTGATGCCTTGGAGGCTGTTGCAGGCCACATCGAGGATGTCTTCTATGAGGTGCACAACCGCCTGCACTCCAAAGGCAAAGGTAAAGGGAAGAAAGGCAAAGGCAAGAGCCCCAGCAGCAAGACCTATGGCATGGGCAGTCCGCCCAGCTTTGGACATGGCAAAGGTGGCGGCTATCTCGAACATCGGCGATTACTTCAAGCAAGTCGCAATGGCAGAGGCTATGATAAGCCTTGGATGCACCGCAGTGGTTCCAAGCTCACTCTCTCTGAGCTGAAGGCCAAAACGAGATGCCACCAATGCAAACAGGTTGGTCATTGGAGCAAGGAATGCCCTCATCGATCAAAGCATGCATCGCCTACTTCACGAAGCTCGAGTTCAACAACGGGCTTGAGCGCTGCCGGCATGAGCACCGGATTCTTTGTTCAACCACCTGCAACTACTTTGGCAGGTGGCAGTAGCTTTCTCACCAAGAGCTCTGAAGCCAAGTTTGGTGGAGAATACATGCCGGCCGACTTTGCAGCTTTGACGTTTTGTTTTCTTGCAGTTCATGAAGATGAGGGTACAGCACTTGTTGATACGGCAGCCCAGCATGGTTTAGTTGGAAAGGAAACCCTTCTCCGTCATGACCACCTGTTGCAAGAGCACCATGGTTTACAAGTTCAATGGTCTCATGAAGCCGGGGGCAGCGTTCGTGGAGTATGTGGACAAGAGGAGACAACTTCAATAGCATATGTGCCCATTGGTATTGGTCAACGTTCTGGAGTTTTACGGGTTCAGGTTGTGCCTGGAAACATCCCCTTCCTCTTGCCCGCATACTTCCTCACCAGCGTGGGTGCAGTCATTGACATGGAGCATTCATACATTGTGTACACCAAGCTTGGCACGAGTCAACACATGAAACGTTTGGCCACCGGACATGTTGCAGTCTCAATAGTTGATTTTGGTAAGAGTGGCTTCAACGTCCCAGCGAACTTCGCAGCCCCGGAAAGCCAAGCCTGGTCAGTTGAGCCCGTTCCTGACTGGGCCACGGTTCCTTGGCCGGCCGACTGGTCATTGGATGCCCACAGCCTCTCAGCGATGGGCGCGCTGGCGCCGCTTGTTGCTGCGCTGGTTTTCCTCGGCAGCACTCCAAGCATGGCAGGTCTTCCAAGAAGTGCTTCGATCACCTCAACTTCGCGAAGCACGCCGCCTTCAACAACGACGCCAACGCTTGGAGGAGCAAGCTTTGCAGCTGGCTCAGGAAGAACAAAGAGTGCTGGCGCAAGCCAAGACTTCATCCCCGGCAGTGATGAATGCCGGAACCTTGACGATGGCACGTCGAGAGGATCGAGTACGACCTCTGGCAATGGTCAAGGGCAATGGCAAATACCTGGTGCCTGCACTGGAGCCGTCTCCTATGCGCAGCCATCGCATGAGCAAGCACGGTGCCAACCGCCTCATGAGTTACCACGAGTGCACCGAGTGCAAACAACGCCAGACCATGCCGCTGACGCCCGTCACGGAATTGCACAGCTGGAACAACACCCTGTGCTACATCCCGGACCCCTTCTACCAGAAGACTGCAGCCAAGAGCAAGGCCAAGGGATCCAAGCAGGAGACAGCATCAGCGAGTTCACCGGAGCAACAAGACAAACATTCTCCTTTGACGACTCCGACTTTGTCGACTATGTCAACACGGAGAACCGCCTGCAAGACGAGAGTTCAGCCATTCGCACCACCCAGGCGAGTCAAGGAGGAGGAGATTGCACCGATGGACCAGGACTTTGTGGGAGCGGATTCATGGCACGACGTGGTAGCCAACCAGATCCTCCGCCATGGAAACGAAGCTGTGGAGCCAGCGATGATCGGAGATCCTCATGCGGCTCTCGAGATGCTCCTGCACGAGGCACTGTCCCAGTCCTGCGACACTTGTCATCAGGGCGAGGTGGTACTCCATCGCCGCAGCCCATCGATGCACCTGCTTTGGAAGTGCGACAACCCCAACTGTCCACATCATTGGGGACAATTGGAGGAATCAGTCAAACCGGCAGTGGGAGTTCTGATTTGCCCACGATGCCAGAGCAAGGAGATGCTTCAGATTGCCCCGGGAGACGAAGCCGAGAACGAGGAGATCCAGTGCATGGACGAGAATTGCAGCTTGGCAGCCTATCTCTTCGAGATGCCAACGGCCTATGCCAAGATCGGCCGCTTCAACGTGAATCTCCTCTCCAACTGAATGGTTGGCTGAAGCATCTACCCTCGCTGCAAGATGACCAGCATTTTCAAGAGCTGGCTATGACCCTGGACATCGACCAGAACCACACCTATGTAGCCACTTCATGTGGTGATGTTTCTCGTGGAGTTGCACCAGTGCTCACTGGAGAGGTTCTGAGTCGCAAGATCGTGATGACAAAAGATGGTAGCCAATGGAATGCTGTCCACGTGACGCAGATTCCTGGCGAGGATTACAGTTTGGGGGCTTCCGTCTCCTTTCTGACGCTCTATGAGTTCACCAAGGACTTCATCGGCTATGTCAACGACACCGAGCTCTATGAGCAAGAGATCACCCTGGCCAAGACGACCAAGAATGACTTGATGAAGAGCCTGGATGATCTACTCCCCAATTATGGAGCCTACTGGACTCTATGGTAGGAACAAGAACCTGATGACATTGCCGAGGTCTTTGGTGGCCTTCCGACCGAGCACGACTCTGTGGTCGAGATCTACAGTCCGCCAAGACTGGTCGAGGAAGCCGCCAAACGTGGACTCAGAGCAAACCTTTCAGTCGACCTCGTGACTGGATTTGACCTCAAGGACAAGCAACAGCGAACCTGGCTCAAAGAAGAATTGCATCGGCGAAGACCCAAGTTGCTGACAACGACGCCGCCATGCACAAAGTTCTCACCATTGCAGAACCTCAGGCCTTATCCTCAACGGCTTGAGACGGAGTTGCCAGAGGCCATGCTTCACGTGAACTACTCCATGGAGCTTCAAGAAGATCAGATTCAACGTGAAGGTGACTCACTACATGAACATCCACACACGGCTACTTCATGGCTCCTCCCAACGGTGAGACACTTCCTGTCACATGACCAGGTGCTGTTGGTGAAGTCCCATCTATGCCGTTTTGGCCTCAGAGTTGGAACTGGAGGACTCAACAGAAAGGCAACGTTGTTCGCCACTACGAACGATTGCATTGCCAAGAACCTCCAGCGACTATGCAACTGCTCTGAGCCACATGAACAGTTGATGTCAGGTCTACCTCAACTGGCACAAGAATATCCTCCAGCATTGGTCCAAGCAATCATCGATGGCCTGATTGAAAGCTGGACGAAGTCACAATGCGGCAAACCAAGCCATATGCCAGATCGAGGAGATCTTGAACAATGGGTACAAGAGCTACGCCCAAGAGAACATCTTCAGTGGCGCACCTTTCATGACAGTGCGATTTTGGTGCTGAAGAATCCACAACACCAAGAACTACCAGTTCGTGGTCCTGGACACCGCATTTTGCGATGGACCTGGGCGAAGGGAGTGGTTGATGGCAAATGGCTTCAACTGGAACAAGCATCCAGCGGCAAGACGCCAAAGCTCGAGGTGAACTATCCATACCTCATTGTGCTCTACCACCACCCGGAGTTGACATGGACGTTTGCTGAAGCTTCAACTCTCTCCGCTGCGGAGAAGCAGATGGTCCTCCGAGCACATGTGAACTTGGGTCATCCTGGACTCAAGGAGTTCGTTCGACTACTTCGAGCAGCTGGCACACGACCTGATGTGATCCAATATGTACTACAAGAGTTTTCCTGCGATGGACGCAGAAGAGAAAAGAAACAGCCAACAAGATTGCCAGCATCCACGCCCAGAACCTATGACTTCAACATTGTCATCGGCATTGACCTGCTGTTTGTGCACGGCATTTGTCATTCTGAAGCCGAGCACCCTGTGATGAACGTCACCTGCTTAGGCACGCTCTACTCCACCTTCGGCCTGGTTGATCCAAACAGACGAGGATCGGAGCTGGTTTGGAACACCTTCCTGGACAAGTGGCTCAGGACCTTTGGCGCTCCAGCATTCCTCATCATGGACCAAGGTCTTGAATTCCAAGGCTACTTCGTGGAGCAGCTTGAGTCACATGGCATCCAGCCCATCCTCATTGACAGAGACGCTCCATACCAGAACGGAGTCACAGAGCGACGTGGAGGCCTATTCAAAGAAGTCTACTACCGCACCAGAGAGATGATGCAGCCGACCACCATGGATGAAGTCCGCAACCTGGTGCATGAAGTCTCATGGGCCCTCCAGACTCTCACGAACCGCTCTGGATACTCACCTGCCCAGCGAGTCCTCGGCAAACAACCCAACCTGGGCATGGACCACCTTTCTGATGGCCGCGAGTTTGAGTATAGCATGACGGCCGATGGAGCGTGGACCAGAGCTGAAGAGATGCGCAAGGCAGCAAGAAAAGCCCTCATGGAGACTGACTCCAAAGCTCGCCTCAACAGAGCTGTTCGTGCCCGTCCTCGGAGAGCACGAGACAGTCACCAATTCCAAGAAGGTGATCCAGTCGCTGTCTGGCGGCAAGGGCGACGTGGTGCCACTGCCAAGGTGGGACCATGTTTTGTTGTTTTGCAGAAGGGTGACACCGTATGGGTGACTCGGAGGGGCGAACTCTGGAAGTGCAACCGGTCCCAGATCTTCGAGATGAGCAATGCCGAGAAGCAGGGAATTGAAGTGGTTGCAGCTCACCTCCTGAGAGCCAAGGAGAGGCTTCGCTATGACTCCGAAAAGCTGGGATTCGTTGATGTCACTAAGGAAGGCGAACCCCCAGAGACAGTTGATGATGATGACGTGGAGTACATAGTCCCGCAAGCAACACCAGAGCCTGCACGGCAAGCAACACCACCTGCGCGGCAGAAGAAACCTCTGGATCCTCACACAGTTTACCGGAGGATTCCAGGAACACCCAAGGGACACCCCGAAGGATTGAGAACACCCAATCCTTCGACACCGGCTCCTATGACACCGCCTCCAGTCCCGCAGACACCGAGACCGGCAGAGCAGCCCACAGCAAGCAGAGGCAGCCGAGATCGAACACGATCACCAAGGACCACAACTCCAATTGTGATTCAAGATGACTCAACCTCAGGCAAACCTCATGAAGTACAAGACAGAACAAGCCACACAACACCAGCATCGGCAGCAGCAGAAAACAAACCATCGGCAGCAGCAGAGCAGACGGAAGCAGATGAGCTGTGGAAGGCCACAGTGGAAAGTCAGCGTGCCCGGCAAGAAGAACATGCTGAAGAGCCACCGGCGCAACCACCTGAGTTGAAGATGTGGGTCAGACACGACCTTGATGCCAAACGATACCGTGGCTCGAACAGCAAAGGACCTTTGTGGCATGACGTGGTCAGGCGAGTCACGATTGACATCGACTCCAACAAGGTGATTCAGGACATCGCCATCACTCCTGAGATGTCTGTCCACAAAGCCCACGAGAAATTGCCGGAAGGAGTGCGGAGCATCGAGACCATCCTCATCTACAAGGTCATGCCTGGTCATCCTGACCCTGGAAGAGCCTGTGGAAGGTCCACAGGAGACTCCAGATCGCTCCAAGCCTCCAGAAGAAGATGCACGCCTGATTGAAGGCATGAAGAGAAGCCTTGAAGCACCTGCTCCTGATGACCGAGTTGTGAACAGGTCCAAGATCTTTAGCCATTGGCGTGGTGATGACACCACTGAATGGGGCAACAAGAAGAACTACCCCGTCATTGCCAACAACCGCGACCTCCAAGTCTTCCACAAGATTGGCAAGAGCGACTGCTACTACAACTCCTACCTCCAAGAGGAGTCATCATTGGCCTACCTCACCAAACAAAGTAGCAAGGAGCTCAATGAGAGAAAGTTGAATGAAGTTGAAAAGAAGCTCTTTGCAGAGGCCAAGACCAAGGAGATCGACAACCTCCTCGGGTCCAATGCCATCGAGATGATCACCACCAAGGAAGAGATCCAGTGGGTGCACGACAAGTACTCACACAGGATCATGCCCAGCCGATTCATCATCACAAAGAAGGCTGGAGAGATTGGAGAAGACTGGAAAGCAAAAGCAAGATGGATCTTGCTTGGCCACCGTGATCCTGACAGCCTGCAGCTTGAGCGCTTTGCACCTACACCTTCAAGCACAACAGTCATGTTGACTTTGCAAGTGCTCACCTCACTGAAATACCACCTGTTCATCATGGATGTCAGTTCTGCATTCGGTCAAAGCGACCCAGTGGAGCGAGAGCAGGGACCTTTGTTTGCATCTATGCCACCAACAGGCATTCCTGGCTATGCTGCAAATGCCATCATCCGTGTGCGCACCGCTGTCTACGGCCTTGTCAACGCACCAGCAGTTTGGAGGCGAACCATTCGCCGGCTCCTCCTGTCTTTAGGCTACATGGAGAGTGTCTTCGACCCATGCCTCTACTACCTCCGGCCTACTTCAGAAGAGCTCCAGGACAAGAAACTGTATGTGGCTGGTGTGGTCCTCCTGGATGTTGATGACTTCTGCCAGGGAGGAAATGAAAGGCACCATGAACTGATGTCACAGCTGCGCACGAAGCTGAAGTTTGGCAAATGGAAGGACGTCTACGAGTCCTCAGCCGAGTACATTGGTCGTGCCCTGAAGCAACTCACCAGCTTCGAGATCCAGGTCAGCATGAAGCGCTATATTGAAGAAAAGCTACGTCCAGTGGCGCTGACCAAGGACCGCCAAAAGCAGAAGGAGGCACTCCTCGACGAGAAGGAGATCAGCTGGCTGAGAGGAGTGGGTGGCTCTTTGCTATGGGTTGGCAAGGAGGGAAGACCTGATGTAGCTGCAGCCTGTGCAATGTCAATGTCATGGCCAAGCACCGGACCGACAGTGGAGCACATCCTCATGGCGAACAAGACCGTGGCTGAATTGAAGTCCACCATGGATGTGTACATCCGAGTGCTGCCAATAGCACCAGAAGAGAGCCTGTGGTTGACCATAGCTGACGCTTCCATGGCTGGCCAACGTGGAAAACAAAAGTCAAGGAGGCTTCTTGCTCGCCCTCACGCACAAGTCCATCATGGAGGGAAAGAAAGCGCCTTTCAGCCTGAACAGCTGGCGCAGTCATAAGCTGAAGAGGGTGGTCAAAGCCACCTTAGGCTCTGAGGCCTTGGCCATGGACGACGCCTTAGCTGAGGTGGAATGGATCCGGGCCCTATGGCATGAGATTTGGACCTCGCCACCAACGTCCTTGATGGGACGCGGCTCGGCGACAATGAGTCGCTCATGGTGGTTCGGCTCCCCGAGAAAGAAGAAGAAGATGTGGCTGCAGTGCGCATTGTGGATGAGTGCACTGGAGCTCACGTCACCGACGCCAAAGCGCTCTACGACCTCCTCAGTCGTCGCTCGGGCAATGCAGGGCAGTGCAGACGGGCTCAGATCGACGTGTCCGTCATCTGCATCTCCGCGCGGCTGCTGAGAGTGAAAACATTTTGGGTTCCAGGCCATAGAATGCTGGCCGATTGCTTGACGAAGCGACTTGGCAACAGTGTGTTGCTTCGCAAGGCCCTTAAAGAAGGCCAGTACAGCCTGGTTAAGGAAGTGAGTGAAGGTGGATAGGTACCCCGAAGGATGTGAAACCACATGCCACCTGTCAGGTCCCACTTCACTCATTTCCAGCTGTTTGATGGCCATATGGCCCGAACCTTCGACCGCCGCTCTTTCCGAATTTCACCAGCTTTTCAGCCGATGTCTTTTTCGCATGTTGGAGTTTTATTGCATTTGATCTTTCAACTGGACCGGCAATTTTTCGAACCATGCCCGCGGGAATTTGATGCTCGTTTAATTCATATGCATGGCCCCGTGATGACGTGCTCACGCTGACCAGCTGCCGTCCTGCTGCCTTGCCGCGCTGCCGCAGCAACCTGTGACGACCCTGTGTGACTGTACATCTCTATATCCTTACGTCATGAGCAGCACAGCGACACCTCTACATAACGACACCCAAACTCTCTTACATCAGACTACTGTGGCACTTTCGCAGGTCCAGAACTTGCTCCGACAAGCAACGGACATCGTCGCACACCTTCATACCCACTTTCTCCACCACATCCACCAAGCGGATCCCACTTTCCGCCAACATTTTCAGCCACTACCAACTCCGCCAACTCACGTTAGGCGCCTTGAGCTCTGATGCAATGGCGAAAAGTGCTTGATCGTTCCGCCCGATCTACAATATGTCATAGTACCTTTTTGCGAAGGCCAGCCGATAGCCTAGGCGATGGGTTCTCCACAGCACTCTTTGCTCGATGTTAGGCAGTCACATGATCTCTGCAGCAGACTTCCATCGATCCGCTCTTGGCGGCACGCCGACTTTATGAGGCCATCTACAAGACAAGACAAACAAACAGCAGGCAAGCGCCCCTCAGTTACTTAGGGGTGCCCTTTTTATAGCTTGAAAACGTCCTTTGAGCAAAAAGAAAAGGGGCACCCCACCCGCCCACCTGTGAATGAGAGCTTTTCATATCGGCCCTTACTGCGACTTCCCACCTTTGCCTTCTATTTCCCATGCCCGACAGCGGTTCCAGTGCGCTCTCGAATTCACAACCCATAACCAGATTCGGCACTTGTGTTTTCGTAGACTTTGTGGTTATTGTGGCTTTTGGAGGCTTTTGTGGCTTTCGGGGGTTGTAAAGACAACCGACTATCAATCTCGGAGTCTCCAATGTGCTGCAAATAAAGTGCTGCAAATAATGTGCCGCACAAATATTGTAAGCAACGCCAAATTTGAAGCCACAATCCTAGCAAAAAAATCCCGCTATGATGTACAAGAGAGTTGTTGCGTTTGATCCTTTGATCCATGAACGGAAAACCTCATGCCCTGAGGGCTACGTCGCCCGGCTTGCCTCTCGTTTTGGGCGGAATGACGGAAGGCATGAGGCTGCAGCAGAAACACGCATGCCGGCTGCGTGGTGACAAATTTGTCAATCTGAAATTCTGAAAGTGGTCGCTGTTTAGTAGACAAAACATGCTAATCAAGAGGATCTATAGAATAAGGCGTTATGAACACATTTCAACCATCCCATTTTCGATTCCTTCCTTGAATGTCCCTTGAACAATGGAAATTCCAGTTGCGTGGACCGGGGCAAAGCGATGAATCTTCCTTGGCTAGGATTTTTTTCCCCAATAGCCATGCGATGGGGTCTTGCAAAACTAATAGGCGGACAGGCGCCGTCGGGTCACCGTCAGAGCTGGTGGGCGGATGGTGTCCTGGTCATTTTTTGATGGTGTCCCGGTCATGTTGTGACGGTGTCCCGGTCATGATGTGACGTCCTGGTCATGTTTTGATGGTGACCCGGTCATGTTTTGATGGTGTCCCGGTCATGTTTTGATGGTGTCCCGGTCGTGTTGCGACAGTGTCCCGGTCATGTTGTGACGGTGTCTCGCTTATGTTGTGACGGTGTCCCGGTCTTTTTTTGATGGTGTCCCGTTCATGTTGTGATGGGGTCCCCGTCATGTCATGTTGGTGTCCCGGTCATCTTGTGATGGTGTCCCAGTCATGTTGTGACGGTGTCCCGGTCATGTGTTGATGGCGCCCGGGTCATGTTGTGATGGTGTCCCGGTTATATAATATATATATATATATACATAGATTATTCCTAGGTGAAGGCTCCCTCAAAGCCATTTCGATCATACCAGGGCTAGCTCAGGGTAGAGGTCTCCCTACTAAATCCAGTCTTTGGGCCAACTCACATGCACATTGCACAGGTTGGCATCAGCGTGGAGCCGGAGGTGCTGCTGGAGCCGACTCTTCCAAGTCATGGAAGTGTGGGGCACCCACACATCTGCCGGCGTCCTTGTGTCTACTTCAGGACGCTTGCGTCCCGGCGTCAGGTATTTGAACCGAAGAATCCCAACTGGCGACTAGTCCCGCAACTATCCCCCATTTGTGATTCTTAGCTGCTGTGCATCCAGTCTTGTGAATGTTTCCGGAATTCAGCCATGTTGTGGCACCTGTGGCGTGAGACTGGACCTCTAGAAGTTTCTGAGTTGCATGACCAACAGGCAGAGATCAGAAAGTCTGAAGAAGTAACAATCATGATTTATTCTGAAGTACATGAACTGATCCCGCACATTGGCTCTCCCAGGTGTACTCTAAATCGTGCAGCCATAGGAACTTTCCCCACATTTGTGTCACATGCACAGGACAGGCGATTGTAAACATGGCAGTTCCTGCGGCTTTTGCCACCTAGAACATTCTGAGCGGCTCCCCAAGCTAGACAAGAACCAAAGAGGGCTCATGAAGTGCTTGAGCGAGACCCAGGTGGGACTTCATGGATTCAACTCTTGTGTGGGTGGGAAATGACAAACTAGATAGAGACATATGTAGACTATAGAAGTGTTCTTCGAGATTCAAGGTTTTTTGCAAAGTCAGCTGCATATTCAGTAAGGGCGCTTATAGTGCCTCATGCAGCGGCTGAAGAATACTGAAGTTCTGCATTTCCTTGCTCCCTGACGATGACTCATTAGTGATCATGATGGACCATTTTTTCAACTTCGGATCTTCCGTTGACTTGTCCCAGTTCATTCCAGTTCAATATGCTGAGAATGGTTGAACCCAAGGGGCCAAGCCGCTGAACCCATCCAATGCAGGTTCTTGCAATGATGGCTCGCTATCTTCGATTGATTGCTGCCAAGCAGAGCTTTGAGCTCCAAGCCACAGAGGTGATTGAGCTTGTTGAGCACGAGCTGGCATTGCAGCAGGACACTGAGGGGATTTCAGCTTGCATCGGCTTGGGCTGCGGGGTCAACACTTTGATACCGTTTTCTGTGAGCTTAGCGCTGTTGACACATGGCCATGGGGTTGATGAAGTATGGTTCGTTTTGCGACATTGGTGTGACATGGATGACTGTTCGGGATGCTTGGAGAATCTTGTAGATTTTCTTTCTTGCTTTCTGCGAGCCATTGTTTGCCAGGACCAGGGGCCAGGCTTAGAGGAAATTCCTGAGCAGACAAAAAAGAAAGCTGCACAAGACCTTGTCTCGCATGTACTTTGCGGGTATAGTCGGGCTAGCATCACGTGAGCAGGTCAGGCCTGAATTTCGGCAGGAGCTTGCTGATGCCTTGGAGAGGTTGCGTGTAGCTGCGCCCCAAAGTGTACAGTCAAAGGATTGAGACCAGATCTTTTCCCGGGACAGCCATATTCGGATTGCATCGTATCTGTATCTATATTTCACGATTGCAGTGTTATTTCAGGTGCCACATGAGAAAGGATGATAAATGTACCTGTGCCATCGAACGTGTCAATCTGGCAATAAAATGTGATAATTAGTAGTAATAATCATTTCAGCATTTAAATTCAGGTCACACTGAACAGATTATCGATGGCTTGCTCCCAGAATGCATGACACAAGCACACTTTCTCCAAGAGCACAGCTAGTTGGCTAGCTTGTGCTTCGCATTTTGCCGGACAGCTGGTGAGCCCGATGGCAACAGACATGTCATCGCCGTACTTGCTTAGGCATGCGGAACCGAGTTCAGTGCTCGACATGTTCAGTGCTCGAGACGCATGCTGCGCCATCAGTTGGCATCTCCCCATGTTTTGACGCTTTCGACCAATCGACACCCTTGAAGTCCTTCCCACACTACAATTATTCAGTTTAAGATTCATCGTGAACAGATTCAAGCTGCACTAGCATGTATTTGCAAGTTAGCAGACAGGAAGTGACGAGTAACGTGTCTCGATTGGCGGAGGATCCCAATCCCAGCCGAAGCTCTCTGGGACTCTGGGATATCTCATCATTGTATGTGTATGCTTAAGACCGAAGCTATGTGTCCACACCGTTGGTATCTACTACCACGAGTGTATATTGGGACACAGGTGTTGGCTTGAATTTAATGCATGCAATTTGTGCGGAGCAGAATCCGCGGGGAAGCCGGGGGGGACGGGGCTGGGGCCTTGGCTGTCCCTTCTCACCATCCTCCTTCCTGGCCCCCATGAAGACTGCTCTTTGCTTTCTTTCGACGCTTTCTGGTTCGAAACTCTGAACTTGTGTCTGAGCTCGCTGGTCTTTTGATTATACCTTGGGTCATGGGTCCCTTCCTTTTCATGATTTTCAAGAGCATGCCCAGCAGAAATGAGCAGACACAGCATTGAGACTTTCTTGCCAATGCAGGAGTGCTTGTTCAGATTGTGCTTCATTTGGCGACGAACCTGCTAACTGCTGCTAAGCCAAAGACCTTGCCACAAACGTCTTGCGGTGAGTCCGAAAAGCAGCAGTGCGTGTGGGGAGAGCTATTTCATTGTCGGCTTCGGATAGCTGCGGTGGGGATACCGGTCCGAAAGATTTGTATCCAAGTGATAGCCATCCATATGTATGCTCAACGAGTTGAATGGCTGGCAACAGAATTGTTCCTCCGAACTCTAAGCAGACAAACAGCCACATACAGAATACTTTGAGAAAGTATCTGGCACTCTTTCTGCCAGACAAGGATGATTCATTTGTGGGTAGCACAAACACCTCCCGATGACAGAGGCTATTATTAGGTTGAACATGGCAACATGGTTGAACTGTCTGTATCACAGAGTGTGATTCACACTTGCTGCTCCCCACGGAAAGTACGGTACCGTGGTTGTTTCCCCTGTTTTCCTTGTCCTGTGCTGAGTTGGCGATCGCGTGCGGCAGCCTTGCTTCCGTCAATCTTTGCAGGCAATTCAGCAACAAAAAAGCAGAGCACGGGGTTCATCAGCCAAGCGAGATCGCTTGGAAGAGCAGATGGAAGGATTGCAAGAGGCGCAGTTGTATGAAGCAAGTTGATGTACTGTCCAACTGTGGTTCTCCGCTTCTCAACCACACAAGTGTCACAAGACCATGAGTAGCTGAGCTTGCTTTTTTTTCAATTGAATCATTGTAGTGGCGGCAAGCTCAGAAAGGGAGCGGCAACATGATGGTCATGCTGGTAATCCCTCTATATATTTGGAATGACTTTCTTGGAGATCAACGGTGTGAAGGTACTTTCTCAACACCTTTTGTGCCAGGAATACAGGTCGACTGAGCTTGAAGAGCTGGCGGCCTACAAGCAGCGCCACAGCATGTTGGAGGAGTTCCAGGCGCAAAGCCTTTGGAACAGAAAGGCAAACAAGAATAACGCACTCCGTGGATTGGATTGATGACACAATGGCCAAATTGTCGGAATGTAGTTTCATGGCTTCAACATACATGGAAATCCTCGACACTGTTCTAGAACTCCATCACTGGCTAGTTGGTTTGTTTGCTTGGTAGAACACATTTGTACACTGAGCGCATCGCGTCACAGCATGCTAGGACCGGTAATTCAGTCTCGGGTTGGACACGTACTAAGCCACAACAGGAAATAAGGACGCAGACGCTTCGATTGTTGGGAGCCCAGGTCCGAACAGCTAAAGTCATCAAAAAATAACATTGGGATGTCTCAAACTCAACATTTTCATTTTTGAGGCAAGAGGTATACACAGATTCAAGACAACATATGTGAGTTTGTTGGATCTCTCAGATGTGAAGAACTTGGCAGTGCGAACCAATTGGCAGAGATGGCCTTGGAGGAGTTGCACTTGTTCCGAAGTTTGTTCGTGTCGAAGGCTTGTCTCATGCAATGTTTGAAAAAGAAAGCGGAAGCAGCGTTTCACTGGTGTCCATGTTTTTCTCAATCCCAGATGCACAAAACCGCAGCACTTCCATGAATTTTTGGAGCCTGGCAGAGTCAGCGAAGGGACATCTGCGAGGACCTAACGAAAGCCACGAATAATCGGCCTCTGGCAGACCAACACAAGTGACCCGCGGCACGTCACCGCCACTGATTCAAGGTCGCACACTGTTTAACAGGCGCTGGGCGGGCTGGAGCCGCCCCAACCATTGTTGCCACTCATTTATGGCTGCCGCGCTGCAGAGGACCCAAGCTCCTCCAGTCAATACACCATACTTGGCAAAAGGCGGTCGGCAGTGTCCTCTCTAGCACACCCCAGAAATTGAAAGGCTGCCCATCGTTTGCCAGCCCCATCTGGTATGGCCTACTTTGGATATACCATGACATACCTAGCTTGCCAGTCTTTAATTGAAGCGAAATCAACAGCTCGTGCCAGCTGACGAAACGTTCACTTGCCTCCGGCTCAGAAATCACTTGCAACCATGCTACGAGGTCAACCCTGCATTTCGAACATGGGGGTGCGTTCCATCTCAAAAATGTAGCTAGGCCCTGCAGGTGTGTTGCCCCCCCCCTTATAAGAACCCCTTCATGCACCACAGGTATGGAAGCAGTCTGAGAGTGACCTGCAGTGACAAACTGTTCTGCGACCCGCACAAAACATGTCCATGCACTTCATGGATCAGACGTCGGCAGGCCGCCTCTTCCGGGGCCCTCGAGCACCCACTGTTCCGGCTCAGGCAAAGAAGCAAAGGGCACATGACTCGTAACCTTCACTATGCGAACCCTACCCCTGACGTTGTGTGCTAGTTTCTTTCTACAATCTTCAATGAAGGAATAGAACACAAAACCAACAAAGATTAATTCAATGTGTGTCTATCCGTCTCTTATCTGGTTATTACTGCAATAACTTGCAACCACAGGTCAACATCACTGGAATCATTGCTACGGTCCCACCTACCCTGCAAGATTTTTGATTTGCGTGGAGGCCCCAAAGGCTTCGCTGGGGTGGGCTGCAGCGACCGCCCAGCTCGCTAGCGGATGCAACAGCTGTGTTGGATGTCCTAGGGCTCCGTCTGGAAGAGATCTATACCAACTCGTTCATGCCAAACGCCCGCCTGCACCGCAAAAAAACGGTTGTGTTTGGGAGTTGATCAAGGGCATGCCAAAACACGTGTAACAAAGGGGGGCGTCATTTCCCAACCGCGCCAACATTCCCTGGAGAGCTGGTTGCATGAACCTTGCGTACCTGATACCAGAGCCGGTCACCATCTGCGAAATGAGGATTGGCACAAACAAATGTCCCACTCAACGCAACACGAAGGAAACCTTGCTGCAATGATCACTTGTCTTGGTCTGCTTGTGCGATCCAGGCACTGACTTCCTCTAGGCCAGATAAATCGGTACGGTGACACACATGAACTACTGCGTGGGCCTGCCAATCTTCTTGTACCAAAATGGGGAGTGCCCGCAGCGGAAATTCAAACGCGGAAACATGCAGACCTATTGCACAAACGAACTCCATGAAAACCATGTCTCAGCTCCCGACGTTCTGCACCTCGGGTGTGACTTAAGCATGAATGACTTCTCTAAAGTAGCCTTTACATTGGGGGACCGCATCCAAGAAAAGGTCAGGTGTGACGAAGGCATGACATTGTCTTTTTATATGAGCGTGTGTGATTCTGAAATGTTGAGCCTAGCTCAAAATTGGCACAAGGCTTGAGGTTCGGGAAATCGGGCCGAGGAGCCACTAAAGCGAAGTCGGGAAGCGCTTCGAGAGCTGGAAGATGTGAAGCACTTCTTTGCAAGGCCTTGAACAAAATATCAAACTGGAGGCTTTCACATGATGAAGGGGTTGTTTTCTGTGCAAGCACAGGGCAAAGTCCAATAGCTGGCATCTCACTGGCCATTGTTTTTGACTCTCACCCTTCAACTGACCAAGACACGCTTGGACAGATTTTCATGGTCAATGAGGGGAGGAGGCCATGTATTGCCGTGAAAATTCATGCAGAGGTTGATGTAGCTTATAGACATCTTATTGTAAGGTGTTTCGCTTGACCAAGATTAATATGTGATGGAAAGGTTTTCGTAGCACAGATGCACCCAGCGAAGCCTGCCATCCTTCATCAATTAAACCCCTCAAACAACCACCCGGTGGTGCCTTATCTTGGCGAGGCCTAGCTTGGAGCAACCGGGCACCCCGACCTTCGGGGAGACCTGTGACAGACTTGGTCCAGGAGAGGCCAGGTGACGGTTGACCGTGATCTTTCTTGTCTTGAAGCTGTTTTATTTGAGCGCTGTGGGACATAGAGAGTTCCACCGAGTTCTACCCAGATTCTACAGCGCCCTTTGTCACCCTCTGTAAGTTTGATCCACATATTTTTGGCGTTCCCAACGCTACTACATACCGTTATCGTAACTGCAATCACGGGTAACCGCAGTGACAAGCAAGGAGATTGTCAAGGTCTAGAGGTGTTTCTAGGTTGGAGGCCATCGCTATTAGGTTGGAGGCTTGAGGTGGCTTACGGCATTTTGCGAGTTTTGTGCTCCAGGCACGGGGGGGATCGTCTACTTGGTCTACTTCATCCAAACCGCATCAATCGTGTTCGCCTGCCTGACACTCAATCGACTCAAACGACTCGAACCAGCAAATTTCGTAAGAAACACATGAATAAAGAGCAGAGCCTTTTCAAAGGGACCCTATTTTCAAACTGCACCTACCTTCTTTTGTTCATCTCTTTGTGCAGGGACTTTGCAAAAACACCTTTACAAACAACATCTAATTATATCTAATTATAAGAAACACATGTAGCAAATCATCAGCCGGGGGCAAAGTCCATCATTTCATTGGCGGCTGGGTTTGTATGCTTCTTGGTCGGCCCATACCTACCACGGCCTTAAAGCTAGCCGCAGGGAGAATATGCCTGATGAAGCTGTTTGCATCACAGCATATACTTCTTCTGACCTTTTCTAATTCATTTCCTCCCTGCCTCCTTGAGGCCAGTTCCATCCACACCAGCGCCTGCAGCTAGGGAAAAGTTCTTTGGGCTTGCCAAAGCAAATCTAAGAGCCGCTGACAAGCAGTTTGGTGGTTGTGCGAGGATTTTTTGGATGTATGCTGCGAGGTCTTGATGGATTTCACTTGGCAAGTCAGTGGTCTGGAGACATGTTCAATGCTGTGGTCCTACATTCATTTTCTGTTGTTTAAAGTTTACGCTATTTGTGTCGGGAGCTGATTGGCTCAATGAGACGTATACCATGCATTTTGGTAAGCCGGCAGCAGAACTGTATTGTCAGACAGTCAGTGTGACTTTGAAGGATAGATAGGACCAGGGTGGAACCTCGCATGAATAGCTTCTGAAATTGGCTAAAGCAGGCACCACTGTACCACTGGATTGTTATTGCATCTCTAGAGGCTTCAGCCAAAGTGCTGAAGCGCACATCTTGGAGGAGAGCTTGGCAGATTTCACTGTAGTAGGCATTTGCACATTGTCTCCTGTCTCACCCTCTGGTCAAACTTCGGCCTTGGTGCCAGGAATGGAGGACTTGTCTCACGAGCAGACCTTCAACCAGGCCCATCGGGTCCGTCGGGTGAGCACACTCCCCAAGCATGAGGCCCCTCGGCCCCTGGCTATCAATGCCTGAGGAGCACTAGCCTTCTGAACTGGTTCACAGAACACCGCCAATTTGTTTTGGAAGAGCATGGTATACATTCGAGCCATAGGTCACAATGATTTGGGACGGTGGCCGCGACCCAAGAAAGAGGACTTATTTAAGCTGAAGACGTGAATAAAACACCGGGCTAGAACTACGAGTGCTATGAAAATTCCGTGTGGTATACGTCTACGTGGCATTTGGGCTATGTCTGCAGGGGCAGTGGGGAGAGCGGGTTGCTGCGTGGATCAGTGGAGTGGGGCTACTGACGTTCGTTGTGGATGCTACGGCAACGACATTGCTGCGTGGATCATTGCTGTGGGAGGCCGTGGGGGGTGAGAGAGTGACTACCACGTACGACTGGTGATGGTGCAAAGCCGCAAAGCAGTGTCTTTATCGCAGTAAGCTGTGACTCCCTTGAGCTTTGAAGAATACGATAGACGACAGTCACACACCGTGGGCTATAAAGTGTGCCATTGCGTCTTCGACGCAGAAGCCACCTACATTTCAGGGGGTGGGGTGGGGTGGGGATAATGACGTCTGTTGTGGATGCTATGGCAACGACACGTGAATATGACAATGTGCATCATGCTGCCTGCACCTGCAGCAGCTGCGTTTTCGTGACAACATGTAACGTGTCTACTTCAAGGCTTCCAAGCATGTGCAATTTGCCCGGCTCATTAACCACGTGTCCACCTTGTTTAAGCAGGGGATATGGTGCAACATTTTTCGATCCTCGAAAGGGTTTCCATTCCAGCCATGTCGAGTCAACTTGTTGAGGTTGGAGTGTCTCGCCATCACAGCCAGTGAACATGAGCGTGGCGGATGCTTGGAAAACATTTGGATACACGAGGCCGACAACGGACCACAAGCGCTATCAAGTGCTTGGACTGAAACATTGAAGTTCGCTCAAGACATTGACATACATATTGCATATGTTATATATATTTATATGTCATGTATTATTACCAATTACGTTTGGCTAGCCACTGTTTGCGCGAGTCAGTGCACGCATGAACATATTCCATGTCGTTCGCAGTGAAATGCCTTAACATGTCAATATAAATCCAAACCTGATTTTCAAGAACAATGGACAGTGAAACAACAAAAACAGGGAAAATGTTTACGGCTACTGTACCGCTTGTAAGACCTGCACGTGTGAACTGAATTGGCAAGCGCACCCGGCGCACCCATAGAAATTCCTGTTGCCCTGCCTGCCATTCAGGGAGGTCAGGAAGGCAGCCAACAAAGTCCAGCAACACCATCCAAGTGCCTCAAGCGCATGCGCAGAATGGGACGTTGCACGACTTGCAAGTTCTATAGAAACAGATCAAATCCTGATGATGATATGTTGGCGTGGACAAGCCAGTTGGAATGGAATTGACACTGCCAAAACAGATCCATTCTATTCAACCCTTTCTATGGCTTCTGCCAAAGGACCTAGGAAGACAATCGACGTAATCAGCTCGGACTTACCCTCCCATTCCATGTCCGGCGAATTATGAACACCCAGAACCTCAGCTTTGTCATACAAAGTCGATGGTTTTCCAGTACATCCAGTACCAAGGACATCCTTGGGAACCAAGTCTTGCAGACCAAGCTCTACGAGGCCGCACTGGTGGCCAGCTCCAAGATGGAGGATCTCAGGCGAAACGCCGTGGTGTGGCGCTGTTTGACTAGTTGAAGGGTGCCTTAAAAGCACTATCGAACATATTCAAACATCATGATTCATGATCGGACAATATATATATATAGGATATTATAGAATTATATAGAGATTCTCCAACATTCTCCCAATACACCCTGCAAGTTCCCTACTGTAAGTAGGAGACTAGCACTATGTCTGACAAATTAAAGTGGCATGTTCCGTAAAAATCCACCTGCAGTCCCCTGTGGCTCCAGTTTATCATGCATACCTGATACTTTAAGACTTTCTCTGATGAAAACATATACGGCCAAACGGAAATAACCTGGGTTATTGCCCCGCCTGAAAGTTTTGTTATCCTGAAAGATGTGGGCAACGTGCAGCAACATCAGTTGGACGTCAGGTGGTGATTTTGATTTACTCGTAGCAAGGACTTGTGCTTGAACAGACGTCCTTTGGTTAACACAAAAATAGACAGATGACATCCCATGTCCATGTTAGGGGAAATTTCTGGATGAGATACCGTGACTGCCGTCAACCCATTTTGTCCGAGGTAGGTCGTACCTGTCTGACTGAGTTGGGTTCCTGTCAGTCCTACCTTTTACGCTGGTCTTGTGACAAGATTGGTGCTGAGATGATGGGCATCCAATTTGTTTGCCACCGCATCAACCTTTTAATCCTTGTAAGCTTGCTCAGAAGCTCGAGAAGGATGTTCTTTCTCTAAGAAAATCGTTGGCCAGGGCCTCGTTGGGTGCTGCGAATGATGCTTTGCTGACCAGCTCCACGATGGAGCTGCTTGATTGCACAAGGGGAATGCTTTTGGTCCCATGCACCTAGTGTGGTGAAGGACACGCAAAGAGCAGAAGCAACAATGACGAGCGAACCTGTCAAAGCTGGGCGCTGGATATTTTTTTCAAAAGCTGGTTCCCGAAATACCAATGTCATTCGCCCAGCTTTTCGACTTAGGGACATAGGGAATGGTTGCCGACAGCAGTCTGCACGGCAGGTCCAGCATCGGGATAAGCCCCAGCTGGGCTGCCTTGGCAGCAGAGATCTGGGTGGAACCACCCTCGGAGCGAAGAGCGAGACTCCGGTTTAAGGCGGATCCGGGGGGGAAGAAATACCAACCCTCCAAAGGCAGCAATTTTGGAATTTTGGAACACACACACATGAACACACCAAACTCCACCACATATACATTAACATTAGGCATGACATGAACAGCTGCCTCCAAGGGATTGAAGATAGAGGCAACTCCACATAGTAGCGCAACGCGGCCAGATCCTTATCCGCCAGGGCAAGCCTTTGAAGAACCTTCAACCTTGTTGAAAGAGGAACCGGAGTAGCCTGAGCCAACAAACAACAGTCATCAATCCAGGTCCTGGTGACCGAATCCAGCACCGGAAGTTCCTCACCTGTGGAGGCCTTCCAACCAGTGTAAAGCTCAAGAAACTGAACATCCGGAGAAACACACCGATGCGACCAACCTAAAATATTTTGTATAAACAACCACAGGAAGGCCAAAAGTTATGTGATAGAGCAAGAAAGGTCTGGTCGAGGCTAAGGGCAGCTGAGCTGTTCTGCCAAAGCGCTCTCACATGCCTGCTGAGAAGAGTGAGGAAGCAATGCCATGGGCATTCACAACCGCCAACAAAAAGCCTTGATAGGTCACCAAGTCTTTTTAGGCCTCTGAAAAGCTGATAGACGGTTCAATTTGGCAAATCCAGCTGCAGCATCCGCAGCTGCGTTGCCAACCACTCACCACTGTTCAAAAGGGCCCGGAATCCAATCTGAAGGCATGTGGCTCCAATTTTTTTTGGAGACCAAAGTTGGTAAAGCTGTAATCAGGTTGATCTTCATGATCGATCGTCATAGGTCCGGCCAGGCCGAAATGACCCACTTCAAAGAGTGGAAAGAAGATGGAAGAAGTGCTGTGAGCTCTGCACGTGTGGGCTGACAAAGGCCCACAGCCACCCACTGGTCACCGTGCACAGGTTCCATCCACGACAACATGAGAACCCTGCACGCCCATGGTCAATTCTGTAACTCCCACCCGTACGCAATTCGAGTAGAAAGTCGTGGGCACAAGTCATGATATTTCATACTAGCTGGAAGCTGTCGCCATCTGCGCATGAATCGATCTCTTTCAGCCCGCAAAGATACATGGTGTGGACACTCTTCCAGGGGGGGCGCAAGCCGTCCCGGGTCCTAATGGGACTTGGAATATTAAGTGCAGAACTTGCCATCTTGGCAAGCCTTCATCGACCCAATCCGGGACACGTCAGTTATTGAAGGAGCAAATTCATACGCTTCCACCCTCTCAGAGTCCGGCCTATGAGCAACCTCTGAAGCCTCACAAGTCCACCAATCATCTCGGAAGACCAAACCCATTTCCTGACCAGAAGACGATGCTAGTGAAAAGCGGAGGCCAAACTGTGCGGTGACCCACGGATCTTGTCATCGACATTCTACCCAAGAAAGCTTACCCTCGAATTGGCCATGAAACCTCTTCGAAACCGCATCCTCCTAATCATATGCCTCAGATCCAGCAATACAGCTTTCCACTTTAAAAGTCGGATCCAAATCTGGTTGATGCACAAAACCAAGGCACAAGATCGGAAAGGTGTTCTGTTTGACATGTGGATTTGACTCTGCCGAACAAATAGGGACCTGGAGGACTACAAAACTTTCAATGCAGCTTTGACAAAGACTATATATATACTATAACTATTGCTTGTTAAAGCGAATGGCATGGTATAGGATCATACAGGCTAGGTCAACTCTGACATGACTGAGATGGAAGACTAGTAGATGGACACCGAGTAAATGGAAGCCTTGGGATTGGGATGTGTGGCAGGGAAGCTGCTTCCTCGATGGCAAGCCCCCTTCCACAAAAGGTGACAAGCGTGCAGCTTAGAGAGATTGGGACCGGAGGTGACTTGGAGACTCTCTAGTGCTATGGCTTCCAACCTAGAAGCAATGGCCTCCAACCTAATAGCGATGACCTCCAACCTACTAGCTGCTAGTAACTAGCAATGGCCCAATAGTGATGGCCTCCAACATTCACATCGGTTTCCAAGTGCTAATGAGCTCGGCGCAAAGATGGCGCTGAACACTTTGCATTCACAGCACCTTGCGTGGCAAAGAATGAGCGCATCATGCAAGATTTTGCTGTTTCAGAATGCGTTGATGCGTATGAAGCAAGTTTCTTGAACACCATGTCAGTTTCAAAAACTATGCCAGTTTCAGTTTGCTCCTTTCCTTGCTGTGTAACTGGCGCTCGAAACGTCTCATCCAAGCTTCTTGGCTTTGCCTCTTGTTGCTCAAGTTGAGTTGTACATAGGCGGAGCCGCTGCTCCGCACGTGGCCGCGCTGGCCGCGCATGGCGCATGGAATGTACTGTCGATTTTGAATTGGCAATGCATGACGCTAGTTGTTCACCTCAGTCTTACAGCAGCATGAAGCAACTC
Source organism: Durusdinium trenchii (assembly GCA_963970005.1). NCBI lineage: Eukaryota > Dinophyceae > Suessiales > Symbiodiniaceae > Durusdinium > Durusdinium trenchii. The sequence goes on along the minus strand of CAXAMN010004991.1, from coordinate 132,214 downwards.
CTAGTATCATGAAGCTACCAGCAACAAGTGCATCGCTACTACTAACAAGGGCAGTACTAGTAGTAGCTTCTTGATGTTCCAAGCGTTTAAACAAGAAGTATTGAATCAGCACGGACACGAGCTGTAGGAGGAAGACCTCAGGCGGGGATGCTGTGTTCATGATGAATCCTATATCGTAATGTATACGCCCAAGAATCATGAACGACTATATAAAACATATATATATACACATACATATTCTGTACATTCATAAACTGCAGTTAAGAGACTGTTCAAGGCTCTATTTCCCGATGTATTTCAAAGCTCCCAGGCACTAGATGTCAGTGTGGGGCCTGTTGGGGCTTGGTCGTCAGGATCACCGGGAAGACGATGTCTGAGATCAGCGAGGAGGGAGCCATCCGTTGACACTATGATTTTGGCCCAAGCTTCCCACAGAGTCAGGGAGAACTACATAAGTGACCATATCTGGAACAACCCACACACTCACTGTTGGAATAGATGAATATCGTCACCCTGCATCGCCTCTGTTCAATTATAGCTTGTCTCAGGACAGAGCTGCAGGCTGGACTTCTCCAGATCGGGAGGCCTCGTATGCTATGCATTTGACTCTGCAAGTCGAGAGTCAAGAATGTTTTCTTTACTTTACTTCTCCTTGGCAGACCCCACCGGTCTTGAACTTCACAACGCGTTTGTTTCTACCAATAGGAGTGCTTCTTTGCATCGCTTAAAGAGCCAAGTGCAAGGGTGAGGAGCCCTGCTGGCTGGAGCCCATGGCGCCATGGTGTGCCCAGGAGGTGCAGCTCAAAGCATTCTTTTCTCAGACCTTTGACACCTGGTTACGCTTTGCTAATGTGTCCAGCCGCAGAGGTATTGGCTTGCATCAACCGGTTTTTGCATTTTGAGAATGTGTCGCTCAGAAACAGCTTTCGGATCTTAGAAAGACTAGACTAGTGACTATAGTTTGAAGTAACAATCCCAAGGTCCCCAAAGGTCAAGATTATTCACATCTATCCTCCTTTGCATCACATCATCTCTTACTCTCTCATTATTTGCAGGACCAAACACCGCAGCTGCCCTTTTGGACGATTGAAGATGAGACTCCTGACCACGTGGACCGAGCGGGCCTGTTCATTGAGGGCTCGCAGATTGACAGCGAATCCGGTGTGGCCTTTAGGCGTGCGCTAATGAACTTTACAAGACGCCACCAAGCAATCGACTGACTTCAATCCTTTTCCTCAGAGATAGCCTCTCATTTTTCGAAGAAATCTTTCTTTGGAAGCATGCTGCTCTAAAACTTTCAGATTGATTCAAAACCTACATACTAGTATTAAGAGAATCTTACAGCCACAGACTGGGAGTGGACAAAGCATTTATTTGTTCATTTTGTTTTCGTTTTTATCATATTTTTTTTCATGCCCATTTGTGTCTTTTTTCATGTACATGTGTGTTTTCGTTTGCATCATCTTTTTCTTTTACACGCCCACATGTGTTTGTTCATGCGTGATTGCGTTTATCGTTTGCGTCCCCTGAAGCGAAGGCTGCCAAGTCACTTACTCCTGAACCCTCTGGGCGCTCTTTGCTACCCTAGTCGGCTAGTCACTTCCTTCTAATTCTATTTAGCTTTAGCTGTTGTGAAATGTAGTTAAACTGTCGTTCACGCGTTGCCGAAACTATCTGAACTTAAAACAACATGAACACTAACACATTAAATTAACATATATACATGAATTAAACAACAATGTTGCCAATTTGTGGCCGACACTAGCCAAAACGATCATGAAAGACAAAAGAATGCTGGAGCTCAATTGCAATTGCCCCCCCTGAAGGAAAGGCGGCCAAGTGAGCTAGTCCTGAACCCTCTTTGCTGGTGGGTCACACATTTCCTTCTGTTTTGCTTTAGCTTTTATGAAAGGGACTTGACTATTGTTGATTTGTGGCGGAAACTAGCCAAAACGAAAAAAAAACAACTCGAGGAAAATCACATGTTTCGAATTTTAATCTGTTTTAAAGACATTTTTTTTTTTCGTTTTTCATGTGCTTTTTCGTTGCTTTGTGGCCGAAACTAGCCAAAACGAAAAACACATGGAAAAAAGGAAAAACCGCGAGGAACATTGCAATTTTTCAGCGAACAAACCCTTTTTTTTTGAACATTCTTTTTTCGTGTTGCATTTGCTTTTCATTTTTTGTTTTTTGTATTTTTTTCGTGTGGCATTTTGGTTTTCATTTGGTTCATCTTTTTTTTCATTTGTCATTTTGGTTTTCATTTGGGTCATGACAGTTTAAATTATTGTTTCTGACAAGTTCATGTGTGATTATAGTTTTCATTCAGGGCTGTCTCTTCACTAACCTGTTTTACTTCCCATCCCTGTATGACAAATTTCTAGGCCACTAAGCCACTAGGCTCAGGCTTTTGGGGCCCAGTGGTTTAGCTCAGCAGCTTGCAAGTTGCATTCCACGATTTTGATCCTTGGTTTCGATTGCTCGGGAAGGGATGGGTGAGGGAATCCCTTCACGCATCTATATATAGTTTGGGGCGCTGACTGTGACCGAAGTGATTTTGGAAGCCCATGGGAAGTGACAGTAAAGGCAACCAGTTTTGGAAGGATGAACATGACGCAAAAAAATGATAACCCCAAAAGAAATGAAAATAAAACAAACATATTTTGTAAAAATAATGATGATCTAAGTGAAGATCTAAATGAAAAAATAGACAAAATCAACTTTCCACTGCCTGGCTGGCAAAGATGGACTTAATACTAGTACAGTACTAGTACTAGGTCCCTAGAATTTATAGAAAGGCAGTCTTTGACTGCCCTGGTGATGCTTTTGTAAAACTCTCAGGCAGGAGCTGATCTGCAGCGTTTTGCTAAATTGGTGACACCGCAATTGGACCCTCCTCCTTGCTGCCACTATAGTAATGTAATTGGGTGGGCCCACAATTGCAACATATTAACAACTAAGTATCGTTGCCTCATGGATAGCAGAAATTGGTGAATGGTTCATGTGCATTGCATGATAGCATGGAGTTTGCGGCAATTTGCGAGGACACCATCCTGGAGTTCCACGTCTTTCCATGTGGCGATTTCCAGCGTGGTTTTTGTGCAAAGCACGGGGCCCGTGGCAAGGCGCCAGCGGCGCGGAAACGGTTATTAGATATATATATATATGTTATTTTTTTGTTCTAGACCTGAGGCAGTATGTGATGTAAGTAATAATTGCAGAATGTTATATGTATATACACACAGTGTTCCTTCCTTCAAGTGCGGGAAATGCGGCCAGACCTGTGCCCTGAGATCTATCAAAGCATTTTGATTAGTCGGATGCGATGGATGGCGGAAAACTCCACCGCATGAAGAGTGGAAATACCATAGATCAGATAGCGGTTTTTGTTGCCTTCAAACAGCAGACCAGATTCAGATCATAACAATAGATTCCACGATGCAATCTTCAGAAGCACAGACTGCCAAAACCAATGTCGAAACATGTGTAGATTATTGTAGATTGGATCTGTGGACATGCACTTTCTTCACGGAGGCCCACCAGTGTCGAAACTATCATTTTGAGTCCGGGGACTTGGCAGACCGCAAGAACAGAACGACCGAAATGCTGGCGCTTTTGGCCTGACACAAAGCTCCACACCGGAGAGCACCGATTCCTTGGAGCAGTGCTCAAACTGCTGTAGTGGGGCTGCCGATCAGTCTGGCAGAACAGGCAGAGCCAAGTTTCCAAGGGTGGTTGGTGCGACCTTCAAGACACCCGGACCCAGATTGAAGCAGTGATTAGAAGGATTCAAGCATATCGTGAGATTTCATGAGAGAGCACTGCACCTCTGCATTCCTCCAAATTACTGAGATCACAGCGTCGGCGCAGAGCAATTGACCCCATCACAGGACAATTGTCGAGAGCTCAGATGCGCAATACAGCCCCCGTTGGGGCTTGCAGCGTCCCACGACAGGCCTTTCTGCTCCCTTTCAAGTGTCTTTTCCCTTTTGCCTTGCTTAATCTAGCTTATTTTTGACTACTTTTGACCACATAAATGTTATCTCTTGTCATCATGTCGATTCCAATGGATGCTTTGGGTTTTATTTGATGCTCAGGACCTATTGGGACACTCCGTGCCCATCGTGGAGTCTAGAGATGGGGTGTCAGGAACCCTTGAGCAGCGCCAGGTGACGGCAGAGCTCGGGACATTCAAGCTACATGATATGCCATTTTGATTCAGAGGGCTACAAAGGCTTCCGCACAGCATACTTCAGAGTTCATGGCTAGTTGAGGCAATATTTCCACACTCGCAGTACTATGTTCTGCCAACTACTTTCCTGGCTTGCACCTGCAAGCTTAGGTTCCTTGGCTGGTGATTCTTGCCCCTTAGCACATGGTCGTGAAGAGGTGGGTATGGGCGTGGTAGTTGGGAAGCTTGAACATCTGGCAAACCGAGGTGTCCTTTCACCCGGCCAAATACAAGACTAGAGCCTGCAATGGTTTGGACCTCAGACTCGGATATAGAGTTGGAGGGAAGGACAGAGGGATCTATTATGTATTCAAGGATCCCGGGAATGATGAATTTGATTCGGATTGGATCCACCGATGATTTTGCCGAAGTCACGAAGTCTCTCGCGTTTTTTTGTTCAGGTACAGATTGTCGTGGTGAAGGAGCGTGTTGCTTTGCTCACAGCAATGATGAGTTAAGGCCAGGGCGGCCAGGGTCACAATGCTCGCGTTTGCACTTCTCTTGAGCTGGGCATCCGGTACGGAGGTCATCGCTACTAGTAGCAAAGGGCATCGCTTACGAACGTAGCTCCTGGCCTTACTACTAGGAGCAGCTTGGACTGAGCATGCCATCTATGCAGGCAGCATGCGCCAGGGCGATACTCATACTTCACAATCTCGCTGGGGCCTCAAGCCATGGGCCTTTGGTTTGGGCTGGAGGCTACTACGAACAAGGACGCTACTAGGGGCTCTTGACCTTACTACTAGGAGCCAGGACGCTACTAGGAACAAATGTCCCTTTGGGCCAGTCCAGCCCACAAGCGCTTGAGGTCCAAGGGCCAAAGTGGACCAGAGACCTGCGCCAGGAGCTGGGCTGACAAGACTTCGATCTTCAAAGGCATTGAACACAAGACGGAAGCTAGCCCGAAGAATCAGGAAGGATTCTTTAATAAGCTTCTTTCCATTCTTCCCGCTTCAATCAACAAGACAATTCCCTTCGCCACACTGTCTAGAAAACGATATAAGAATTGTATAAACAAGATTGCTGGGCAATCCCCAGCACCACTCCATTGAGCTGAATGTTGTACTCTGTCCCTGAAGGAGCACCGAAGTGCTCGGACGCCGCCTGAGACCTTGGTTTGGAATGTGGGTTGGATCCAGAATTTGGAAAAGCTGAGAAGCACTGAACACAATGCCGCTTTGCAGTTCGATTCGCAAGGCTTTGGGGGAGCATTATATTTTTACAGACTACGCTTGGATACACTTGGTACCACTTGGTGCTTCCTTATGGCTTTGCCTCTCATATCCTCTCATCAAGTTGGCCCAAACTTGCTAGGATTCGTAGGCACTTCCGATGAGGAATGCTCGGACCTTTCCAGAATGCTTGACATCGGTGTGTGAGGCCAGGGTTTGCCCCAGAAGGCCCGCTTTTGCGCCTTCTATCCGTTGGGAGCCCATGCCCTTTCTGTAGGCTCACGGCTCACGGAACACAATTTTGTTGTTTGGACTCATTTTGAGAGATCAGATTCCTTGTGCAACTCGGTGTTTGTGAGGAACGTGAGCCAATGCCGACGCGGTGCGGCGTGCTCCTTTGCACACACCAGAGAGGAGGCAAACAGAAGATATGGCACAATGTGGGCTGCAGGGGCTGTGCCTGCTTCTGCTTGCTTGGGCCTGCTTGCACGTGCTCGACAGGTGCAGACTAAGCTGCTTTCTCTGGAAGAAGAGCAACATCAAGAAGGTGCAATGACACAATCCTTCTTTACAAGGACCTTCGTTTGGATCTGCAAAAGACAGGCAAGTCATGGAGCGCAGTTGTGGTCCCGCTCACTAATCTGCCATTCCATCCTTTGCCTGCAGGAAATTCAAAACTTTGTGGTGCCCGATCGGTGCGCAGCATGACTGGCAAACCTGTGCACCTGCCTAAGCGGCCTACTGTAAGTGTCCTTGGTTCATGTTGGTTTGTGTATTGACATGCGTTGATTCTTTCAAGACCGAGAAGAATCCAGAAGATTCACATCCAAATATTTAGGCACCCATTTGTTTCGCAACCATCTTCGAACACTTGCAAGGCATTGGCCGAGGTTGCTGCATGTGGGCATTGAGCATTGGGTGCCTGCATGGAATTTGTTCCAAGACATGCCTGACATATCCCAGGTCTATGCTCACACCTACCAGGATGCCAGGCGGCAGGCCGTGGTGCCTGAATTGGGTTTGGCCGCTACATTGAGAACCCATGCAAAACTAACAGACTGATGGGACACAGCTTCAAGGCGTGAAAAGTTCACAAGAGCATGCTTGTGAAGCCATTTCTTCCCATGCCAGCCCTCCATCGGATATGGCCCCCAGCCATGCCCCTTTTGGCAGAAGAAGGACTGGGTGCTGAAGATCTTTTGGTTGGAGTGTACAGGGACAAAATTGAGTCGCTACTCGTATCAACTCAGAACGCATGTTTGTCCGAACATGAAAGATACTTGTACATTCAGGGTCGGGCCAATCGTGCATTGTGTAGGAGACGCGTGTCTGCCACTGAGAATTCTATCTTTTGAGAGTTTCGTCAATATTTGTCAATAGCGGTTCCGTGGCAATGCACCAGCTATCAGCTATTGAACATCTTAGATGTTTAGAACGCCCCCTTAGAGGCTGGCAGTAGCCAGCTTTGCCCCAAGGCAGCCTACTCACAGCGGTGTCCCTTGGGACTCCGTTGTCCCTATTCCCATGGTGCAAAGGCGAGGGTTTCCGATCCACAAAACCTCGGAATGCGGTTTTGTGTGGAAGTTGGAAGATCTAGTAAAAGCATGGCAGTTTGATTCTGGATGACTTCAATACATGGATTCTGGTTTGCAACGCAGTGGCTTGCACGTTGTTTGGACTCATTCTATTTGTTCAGGTTTTACTGTTTAGCCTCTTCATTCCCAAGGATGTAGGCAGGGAAAGTGCAGACACTTGGCAGGAGCAACTCTACCACCCGAAGTACTTCCGGACCAGAAAGTGGAAGGTTGGTGTTTGTTATGGGCTGATCCAGTCAGGTCTGGCCACAGTGATGTTGACATCCTCGCACATGAATGCCAGCGCTTGGCATGTGGTATATAAGTCTGCATCAGAGTTGTTGTTCCATCATGTTCCATCTAAGTTTGAAGTGACACAACAAGTGGTGGAGCCACTCAGAGCCGCTCATTACCGTTCTGAATCAATCCGCTGTGCGCACTGTCCAGAGAGTCTCTTTGCAGGACAGTGACTTGCCGAGACATGCAGATGAAGGGAGCAAGCCGGCATGGTTTGCAGTTGATGGAAGACAAGAGAGGGCTCGTGGTGTATCTTGCCTAGGATGTGTTTAGCATCTGCAGTCACAACATGTCCCCATTCCCTCCAGCATTTGAGCAGGGTGTCCCAGACAGCGCTTGTGTGCCTTCTACCATCGACGATCAGAACACCGCAAACAGCGCTGACCCAAGTATGTAGCGCTTGGGACAGTATGAACAAACGGCCATATACAAGCACATCAATCTTGACGGGAGTGCGACCGTGCTACAAATACCAAACTGTTGCACAGTGGCATCCTGTCATTGGAATTGAAACTGGTCAGCTGATTTGGCGCATGGTTGAAACATGCTCCAACACAAGTTGCACTGAAACAGATCGCCTACTGAGAGCAGTGTTTTGGCTTCGCAGCCGGAACCAAGGACTTCGCCCGACAACCACGACTATGACCATCCTTTGCCTGCTGAGGTAGGACATGGTCCTTAGCTGTATTGAAGGTCTCCTCAAATCTGAGGCGAGTCATTCAAGCCAATCTGATCCTTGGGCCAGGTCATCGATTCAGATTGGGCAGAGTCCTTCCTCAACCCTCCGATTTTCGACAATGATGACGAGGCTTGCATGCACAAGCAAAACAACCAGCCCTGCATGAAGGATTGTTCAAGCTTGGAAGCTCTTTTCCCTCGCCTCGCTTCAGGTCGCACATACAAGCTTGTCAACTTACGATAATGCGCAGGCATATTGCAGCAGTGTTTCACACTGATGTTGGTTTCCATGGTTTGTCATAAGACTTGGAGACCCAGTTGATTTGGTTTGATCTTGCAGCTGCTTCGCGCAGGCAGATTCTCTTTCCGAGGTCCCTAGCATTTCCCTCGGACACTGCTAAACAAGAAACGAAACAACTCCACAGTTGTAGGAGAGGTTTGAAGAGGAAGTATATACCCAGGTCAAATGAACAACGAGCACCCCTATGGTAGCGGGTTCCTTCTTGCAACATTTTGTGCGCCGAGATTCTTTCCTGGACCTGCAAAAATAGCCCTAGGCTACAACGGACATTGAAGACATTTGTCCAGAAACGATGTCAACCGCTTTCACAACCATGCTATTCAGACTTGGAGAAGGAATCCATCTAACTTAGGGTGGAGGCCATCCATCTTAGGGTGGAAGCCATCGCTAGTAGGTTGGAGGCCATCGCCATCGCTCTTAGGTTGGAATCCATCCAACACTGAGGTCAGGTCAAAGTTGACAAGGTGAAGGCGGCCCAGGTGGGGCGAGTCGCACCACTGCATGCTTGCGAAGGAGCTCCTTCTGACTTATATAACAGTATATATACAGTATACAGTATACAGTATACAGTGTGTATATATATATAGATTTAAATTAATGTAGAGAGAGAAGGGGTACGGCGTTGTGGTTGCAGCTTTTAATGTTATAATGTTTTTGGATATTCGAGTCAAGAAGAAAGGTGGATTGTCATTCTTAGTCCTTTGCTGCTTTTGCAATTCTTGCTTTTACTTTTATGATGTCCAGGGTGACCTTCCACAGAAAGTGTCAGTCAGCGCTGCCTTTGCCTTGCTGGGAGCACAGCCGGGAGGTTGTTGTTTGGACAAGCGACGAAAAAAGGAAAGGAGGTGTTTGGGTCCCTTGAATAAAGGGGCCTAAGCTGTTTCTTTTTCATCTCTTTGTCCACTGGCCGACCTTTAAGGTCGACCAACCTTCTTCACCCAAATCCAAAACAAGCGCATACTGCCTGCTGCTCAGTTGGGGCAGTGGTTTGTTTGTCCAATTGTGCAATCTGAGCTGACTGGCAGGGCAGGGCACTCTTGTTTAGTACAGAGTTTGTTCTTTAGGCTCCGCACTTCTGTTGGGCTTTGAGCTCAAAGCAAACAACCCAACCCAACCATGGAGTTTCCTAGTAACCTAGAAAGGTGTTGCTCCACACCATGAGACTGTGCTGAACACGACCGCAAGAAGCCAACTTTGCCAATGTAGGATGTGCTGAAAGGAACAGTGAATAGAGGTAGCGAGCGCAGAATAGCACAGCCACTGCAATAGATGGGGGCACATTGGCAGGTTTGCTTCATTTTTGTAAGTATCACTTTTTCATGTACAAGCTCACGCGTCCCACGACCCATGGCCTGAAGGACAACTGGACCTTGGATTTCTACACGGCCAGCACCTAAGGTTTCAAACGAATTCCAGGAACTCCAAGCAGCAGATCATCAAACAATGTTTTGACAATTACCCTCCTGTAATAGGATTCATGAAAGAATGGACGACATTTCGTTTCTGGACCTCCAGGCCAGCCAAAGGCAGCTGCGCCGAGGCCTATGGACCTGAGGGGTCAAATGGGTAGACGGTCCCACCAGTAGAAGAGGCATATTCATATGTGTGAGATCTTTGCCCTGGATTGAAAGCTGCTTGGAAACCCCTGCGGTTACTTGCTTACGATCAAAACTCACCAAAGCCATAAAAGCAAACTTAGAACTCAGGACAATCTGCTGTTGCCTAAAAACTATCCTAAGCTTTAACATTTAAAGCCGTAAGAGGTTCCAAAGAATGTTGAGAAATCAGATCAGATTCTCAGACTCATATTGAAAGTGGCTTTGAATGCAGCGAGTAAAGAGGTGTGGGTAGTATGAGGCCTGAACTGCTGGTGATTTAGGTTGGTGCTGGTACACCCAGCCCGAGCCGTTTGTTACATAGAACAGGCAACACACTGGCCGCCAAAAAGTAATTTTCTTCTGAAATGGCTTGGTTTGCATTGTAAAGAAGCTCAAACAAGCAACTACATAGTGCACCTGGGTCGAAGTCGCTAGCCCGTACTGACCAGGTACCCATGAGTCAGAATGGTGGAGCATGGTGCCGCGCTTGGAACGTCCCGGTCAGAAAGGGGGACTGGTGTATACGAAGCTGATTCGAGCGAATGTTTGCACAGCTAACCGAAGACCATTCATGTACTCCTGAAGCTCGTTTGGGCACATCATTGGAGCATTTCCCTGAGCAGCTTGCAGCCAGAGGCCAATGACGTCACTGAGCTCCTGTGAGTGTTTAGCCATTTGAAGGAGCCTGGATGCAGAATCTCTCATAATCCTAGGATTGTCATTGGGTCACCCTAGTTGCAAGAGGAGTGACCCCATTGTTCATCTGGTAGCCAGGGTCTAAGGAGGCTGCAAGGTTGGGCAGTTGAGACAGGGTCTTCCTGCAGGCAGGATGGTTTGACGTCAGTCTACATGCCTTTAGATTTTTCTTGAATTTTGCGAGCTGGTTTGCAACAGCTGAGATTATATATACGTTGTTTTGAACACATAATGTGATGCTGGCAACTAGGGTAGAGAAGCTGGTGTGTGGAGGTCCTCATTCTTGTGCCATTTTAGCTCAAGAATGAGAGACCAGGGACATTTCGTGTGTGGCATGTCGCCCGTTTTGCATACTCATTACATCCATTACTACGTGTGGTTGTATTTGGTGCTGCTGTGCCACTAGTGTGGTGACCAAGCCCAAATTGATTAAGTTTCCCTCAAAATCTAAAAAACCAAATCAGTAGTGCGAGCGCAGCGTGAGCTACCCTGCGTCCAGTAGCTAGTACCTACCTACCTCTAGCTACTAGCTACCTCTAGCGGCCTACCCCCCCGGGCTTTAACAAGTGCCACGCTAGTAGTAACAGGTGCCTTACTAGTAGTAACAATGCAATGTTTGCTACTAGGAACAAGTGCATCGCTTCTAGTATTATATATGGCTTTAACGCAATCCATCCTAACGGTTGTACTCTGCCACACTTGCAGTCTCGTCCCCACAGCATTCCTTCGGGCCATGTGCCTTCGCCATCGTCGTTAAATCGACAATGTACATAGTACAGCCTGCTCACTTGGAGCATAAGAAATTATGAAGGTCTGGCTTGGCTGTCCCACACAAATCTCAAACCATTTTATCGACTATTACAGTTAGGATCTCAGAAGGCATTTTGGAGCTGCTTGTTCTGGGAATGGTCGATTTTGGCGGTGGTTGCATTTGTGTGTTCGCCACAGTGTGACAGATCCAATCAGATCCACACCCACCACGCCAGTCTGTTCGACATAGCCTACCTTTGCCAGCTGAACTACATGATAAACATGCCTCCACACTCTGAGTTCCGCATGTTTCTCCTGTGGGTCACCGCAGTCCTTTCTCTTCCTTGCACTTGAATTTAGTCGTGAAGCAGGACTGTCTGCGGAGACAAGTCCAGCCGAATTCACAAAAGCAGTGACAGCGAAGTTTCCCGCTTTTGAAGCCTAGAGATCCGCAGCCAAGAGAGGAAAACATAAGAAGGTCCCTGTGCATCCAAACAGCCACTGGCCGTGCATCTTCATTTTTATCGAGCGGTTCAATCTTGTGCTTCGGAGATGCTACTGACGGAGCAATGCTGGACACTGCAATCTTTGGGCCAAAACTTGTGCCAGGCTTCTTGTTTCCGAGCTGGGAATTTCCCGGTCGAAAGTCTGGGGATGCCACTGGAATTCTGGAGCACTGAATCATGTGGTTTCTGTGTGATGCTGAAAGCCAGTCGAGAGCCGAATCCAGTGGTTCGGGTCGTTTTCCAACTTTGGCCTAACTTTCAACTGCCTGAGCCAGTCAAGCCCATGCTCAGTGCTAATGATCACCGCTGAGATGGCACCGATCCCATGGCGAAAAAGCTCCTAGTAATTAGCATCCTTGCTCTTAGAGTAAGGCCAGGAGTAGCGTTCTTGCTCCTAGTAGTGATGCCAGGAGCCCCTAGTAGCGTCCTTGTTCTTGCTGGAAGAGGCCAGAAACGTACAGTACTCAGTAGGTAGAACACTTGACATTTGTTTGTCGAAGAGGCCAGAAATGTTGATCGCGGAAATCTGCGATCTTTTTCTGACCTGTTCGGGTGATGAGTGATGAAGCCTGCAGCAGGGCTTAGCAAAATATTAAGATTGCAGACCGGAAGAATGAGGCAACTGAGATGGATTTTTGGGCTAAAACAATGTTATATATCGGACGTAACATTGCGAATCTAGTGATTATTTGTCCACCAACCCCCTGCAACGACCAATTTACTAAAGAACGGTCGTGAATTCAGGAATTTGGCTAGAAGCTGCAAAAGCGATAGGCCCCCCTTCAAACGCGATAATCTTGTTGAATCATGTCCTTTTCGTTAACAAGACGTCTCACTGTAGTATCCACTCACCCATTTCTTTATCTCTCTCTCTCTCTCTCTCTTACTCTCTCGTCTAGCCTCTCACTCTCTTTTCGTTAAGCAGACAGATGACCAGACCATGTTGTTGTTCTGGTCATGATTGCTTCTCATTGGGCAAAGGTCCCTGAGACGCCGAAGCATATTTGTTCTAGGCAGTCCAAATTGCCAAGCATTCCTTGTGGTCGAAGGGCCATTGCTAGCTCCACTTGTCTCTATGCCTTGTTTTGGGCTCAAGATCTTCCTGTCTTGGCTTTGCTTCGTTTCCGCGTCTTAGCAGCAACATTGGCTTGAACTGGAAGGGGCCAAATAGCATCAAGTAGGCAGTCAAATTTCTGTAAACTTTGAAAGGTCACTGTGCAAAGTGTTTCTTTTGTGTGTGTGTCATCCGCTTATGCGGATGTTCAGGGATCCGGTGTGAAAACGCGAAAACCGCAAAAAGACGCGAACACCGAGAACACAACGAGCACGCGAACACTGCGAACACTGCCTTCAAGCGAAGGTTAGAACTCGGTTTTCTAGATTTTCTCGTTTTCGCGGGCGAATCCGCTTAGATCGATGTCAAGAAACAATTGCCTAGAAAGGCACGAATAGGGTGTTTTCCTGCATGATTCGTTCTATCCATGAGCTATCATCACAGAGCACGAGAGTTTTCGGCCTTGGTGTGAGGTTTTGGCTCGGGAGCAGGCAGGACCGTGTTGTTGCATGTATTTAGAGGCATGGTCCATGGTTGATCTCCAACTTGCTTGTCGTGTGTAGTTGTTGTTCAGACTTGAGGTTTTCCGTTTTTCTGGGTTGGATGGGCCAGCAAAAAGCTTCCAGCACCAAACAAGTGAGTACCCGAAGTGCACTCATCCAGTCGGTGCGCATTCAGACCCAAGGCATGTCGGAAAAAAAGGAGAAGGTCTTCACTGCTGGGAGTCTCGACGCCGTCAATGCTGCCCATCCCCACATGGTACGCCAGCAATCACAAATGTCAGATCTGTTGCTTTTGTCAGTTTTCGAATGAAACGCGCAGACTGCAGGGTTGCGCAATTGTCGCACAAGCCAGTCTCTGTGGCTAGCACGTGCGCTGGTTGATGTCGGCTTTTCTGGCCAGGTGTGCCAAACATGCTTTTTTGGATCTTTTGAGTGTACCTTTGTCAGCTTGGCTCAAGAATGCCATGAGGGGTGTCACAGCCACGAAGATGGCGAGGCGAGGTGGAAGGCTCCAAGGTTTTTCTTTATGTATTCTTTTGCGGTTATTGATGGCAAACTTTTAGAGCTAAAGCAAGTACGTTGCATGAAAGGAGAGTTTTGTGAGGACGGGCGCTTCAACAGATCTTGTCTTGCAGATTGTATGGAGGTGGCCCTACACGACACTAAATCTTTGTGGGCAAGAAAACCACTCCGGAATGCCACTTCCCAGGTTAGCTTCTCCAAACATACATCTTTAGAGCCTGCGCCAGTGCATCAAAACAACCTTTCAGCGAAGCACCTCACAGGCTTTGTCACGGGCGTGTCCCGCTGCAAGTGTTCAGGCACGCCGTGTTTTCTTTATTCTTCTATGCGTTGCCGGTCTTGCAGATGTCACCAGCCTCGATCCTGAAAGATCTCACTCTTCTCAGGTACCGGAAGCTCGCCCGAAGCTTCTCGTCAACTGAATGGCTTGAAGCTAAGTTATATATACCGTATGAGCTTCAGCGGCTTCTCTTCAGCTCAGCAAGAGTCAGTCCAGTGCTTTTTGTCCAAGGAGCCAGTATGCCTCTTGAATGCAAAGGTTGTCTACAAGATCATGAGATGGTGCTCTCCAGATGGAGCGTTCAAACTGGGAGGCTGTGTTGGAGGCAATTTGATGAGTGAGATATCAAGATTTGGTGGTATCTAAGGCATACAGCACCCCGCTCTTCCGAAAGACCAGGAGCGATCCATTTGCTGCAGATTTCTTTTCCTCACTACCTGCCTAGCTTGAAAAGTAACGCCAGGAGAGAGGAACTTGCAGAGAAATGGGACAACCTGGGCTTCTCCATTCGACCAATGAATGGCCATGTCAGGCAGGCCAGCAATCACCAAAATTCCACTGGAGCATTCTGTGCTGCCATCGATAGACTCGGACCAATGCTCGGAGGTATACGTGGTCCGATGGCAACTGGGATTCCGGCGTTTTCGTCCCAGCTCCATATCAGTTGATGCACATCAATGCAGGATCTGCAACATGATGAACAGCATGCCTTTGCAAAGAACGGTCGTGGCTGAGGGAGGTCACGGTGGCCATATTGAATACGTGGTATCCCTCCGTTGTTCGCCAGGAGCCCTGCACTATGGTGTGTCGGCCTTTGAAGGCATGAAGGCGCATTGATAGCTAAAGCCAAAGCTGCAGATTCAGATAGCCATGCAAGAATCTAGAGTGTTTGAAGCCTACCCGTATGAAGGATAGACTAGCGTTATGGAGCCTTCTTCGGCCTGTCATACTGCAACCTTGCCTTGCAGGCCTTCGCTTGCAAGGATGGCAAGATCCGCTTGCTGAACCCTGAGCTGAATGCTCGGCGAATGCAGAAAGGTGCTGAGGCACTTCTGCTCCTCGGTACTGTGGCTTTGGGACTTCACTACTCCTTACTAATAACCCGAAGATGATTGTCTATTTACTGTATTTGTTAATTATTGTTATTTCTCACGTTTTTCTATTTTGTTTGCTTTTCATCCTTTGTTGAGACCATTGCTAGTTCTATTGACCTTGAAAGCACCCAAGCCAGGACCGCTGTCCGGGCTGCGAATTTGCCCGAATGTTGCCTTTTTAGTTGTCGCAACATCCAAGCGGACACGGCCAGGGTAGAATTGAATTTGGTATGATTTGGTCGAACGGCAAGCTGGTTCACAGAACTTGGGACCAGCTTGTCACCTTGGCCGGCAGGTAAGCTTCGATGTTTTTGTGAAAGACATTAATGTGTTGAAGCTGCAGATGTAAGGATGCCCAAAGTACCAACCGAAATGTTCATCAATGGCGTGATGGAAGCTATCAGAAGAAACAGAGAATTTGTCCCACCCTATGGACTCTTGGATTTTTGGCGTTGAAGCTGTTGTGTCAATCTCGCCTCATGAGCCAGCTTGGTGCAAAATACCTCTGAGAGAGAATGCTAGCAACTGAGGAAATAATGCGTCTATGTATATCCGGCCGCTGCTATTTGCAAGTGGCCAAATGCTGGGATTGGCACCACTGGCTAGCGAGTACACCTTCTTTGTGACGGTTTTACCAGCTGGTGGGTATTTTGGAAAGGGTAGCGAAGTTGGAGTCAAGGTGGGAGTCATCAACTTGTGGCTTGACATTTTGTGTATTGGTCAGGACAGGTCAGTTGGCAAGCTTTTCACTGATTCAATGGAGTTCCTAGCTTCATAGCATGGCCAACATCACATGTCGGCTCAGATCTGTTTCCAAACGGAAGTTTATGTTAGGGTCATGTTGAGCACCGAGGATGCTGCCGCCTGTTTGATTCGACCTGTTTGACTTTGGGAGGCCATGGTGAGCAACAATCACGACCGTGCTGCGCCCAAGGGTCTTGGCGCTGTGAAGGCAGCAGGGAACTACGCAGCAGACCTAGCCCCGGTGCACCAAGCGCACGCGGATGGCTACAACACCACCCTGTTGCCAGGCTTTGAGCAGGATTTTTTGCAAGACCTGACGTCCAATCTATACTACATGTACGTGTGTGATTTCTGCCTGAGAAGTTGACCTTCGAGATGTCATCCATCGGTTCGCCGGTGGCTCAAGGAACGAGAGGACTCGTGTGGTGCCGGCAGTGAAAGAGCGCGGCCGCGGGAAGGGAGGTCCCTTTTGATAGGTTAGGGTAGGATCCCTTAGGTTCGAGGTTAGAGGCCTCTAGGAGTTGGTAGAGGTTTGAGGATAGGCCGCTGCCAGTGTGTGCTCCTACGGGAGTCACATTGGTAGCGGAGCCTAAAGTGGCATCCGCAGGTAGGATCAAGCCATGGAAGGCTCCAGTTCAGGCAGTGATGACAAGGGTTCTGGAATCTGGGGATTGTTGCCCTCGTTTGACCCCAGCACGGACGACGCTCGTGAATATTTGGCGAAGGTGAAATTCCTGGACGGAATCTGTCCTAAGAAGGACCGGGCAATGTTGGCCCCAAGGCTTGCTATGTTGTGCAAGGGTACCGCTTGGCATCAAGTGAGAGCCCTGTCGCCCGAGATGCTGACAGACCCAGTCAATGGGATCAAGCACTATTTAGCTGCCCTACAGAGTTGGGAAGAGAGTTCAGAGCTTCGCACATTCGAATTGTTTGACAGAGCCATCTACAAAACAGTTCAAAAAGGTGATGAATCAACACAAAGTTATGTCAACAGGTTGAGCGTGGCCTTCGATGAAGTTGGACCTGACACAACTCTCAAGTCGGTCATTGCCTTCATCCTCCTGAAGCAAAGCAACCTGTCCCATGAAGACAAAAAGAAAGTGCTCACCATGACCAGTGGAGTCCTGGAGAAGACGGCCATTGAAGGTGCGATGCGATCCCTATCCACCAACGTGTTGACTGGATCAGGGAACATGGAAAAGAAGAAGATCTATCCCACCAACTACATCGAACCCGATGAACCCGAAGTTCCAAAAGAGGCCAACCAGGCCTATGCAGTGAATGTTGA
>CAXAMN010004991.1:83553-114916 GCA_963970005.1 Durusdinium trenchii | reverse complement strand
GGAGCAGGCAAGGGTTCTCGGAAAGGGGGTTCGAAGGGGAAAGAAGAACTTCTCCAACGAATTGCAAGAACTCATTGCAAGAAGTGTGGAGAACTTGGACACTGGAAAGCTGAGTGCCCCAACCGTCCACGAGATCAAGCCAATGTCGTCATCGAAGACATCAATGAAGAGTGCAGCCAAGTGGTGATCGAGCCCCTGGACAATTCTCTCGAGAGACAGGTTCGAGTCAGTCAAACTGTAGGAACATCCAATGAGCCAGACATGTCATCCAATCCTGAACATGCATTCGTCGTAATTCACAGAGCCTTTAATTCAATCGATCCAACAGGGGACCTAAAGATAAAAATGCAACAGTTTTTTGCCAACCGGTTGAAGCCTCCGCATTTTGCCAGGCATTGCAGCGAGCATCCGAAGCCTTCGAAACCTTCGAGTTCAATCCAGATCTTTCACAGCTGCACCAGTAAAGCCGGAGAAGAAGCATTTGATGCCAGAGGACTGGCCATCGTTGACACAGGTGCAAGCCGAAGCGTCATCGGGAGTGAAATTCTCCCCAAGATGCTGAGCATGTTAGACCCAATCACTCGTGAAAGAGTCCGAGAGAAACCAAGTCGCATCGGATTCCGTTTCGGCAATAATCAAATAGAATATAGTTTCAAACAGATCTGGATACCTATCAGAAATAGTACGCATCAGATATGGTTGATCATCGAAGTCGTTCCGAAAGCCACACCATTCCTGCTGTCCATTCAGACGTTGCGCAAGTTAGGAGCTGTGCTAGATCTTAAGAAAAACACCTGTTTTTCCAAGCATTTGAGCGTGCCATCCCATTGAAGCAAGGTAAGACAGGTCTGCTCATGATCAGCATGTGTGACTTGTGCAAGCCACCTCGAGTGCCAGCCTTTGTCACATCGAGAGTCGACGATCGCCTGGACCAAGAGTCATTTGAAAGCCATGCCCAATCGTCGAGAAGTGATGAAGATGATCAAGGAAACGGCAGAAGCAGTGATGCAACTGCTCCGAATCCTCTTGACACTCCTGATGAACCAAGTCCAGACTCAGGTGGAAGAGGATGGAGAACAATGGGTTCCCAACGAACACGCCCTACAGATCCAGACTCTGATGCAGGAAGTGCAGAGCCAGAAAGTCATGTTGCAAGAGATCTCCAAGAACATGAAAATGCCCGGAGCCACATCTCCATCACATGCCCACCCGGGCTCAGAATGGTCCGAGCTGTCAGAGCGAGAAATCCTTCAATGGGAAGACGAGATGATTCAGATGACCGAGCAGGCGAAGACCGCCCATCCATCAACGCCCACCAGGATGATGCATGTCCCTACGATCACGAGCATGCCAAAGACACCAAGTCGAGCAGCTCCCACTGGAGCCACTGGAGTCCGTTCTCGAGCGCCCGGGACACCGCAGAAGGTTCCGCAGAGTCCCGCTGGAGCCCTGTCGAACGAAGAGCCAACGACAGGTGGCGAGTTCCTCGCCCCGAACGGTCGCGATCTGGCTTGGACACAAGATGCCATGACATCATGGGGACGAAAGGTCATGACTTGGGGCAAGAAGCATCCAGGAAAGATGTACTACCAGGTCTACGAAGCCGACGAGCAATATGTGAGTTGGTGCCTGAGCCGAATCAATTCATTGAACATGCCGATCCTCGATTTTGCAAAGTACGCTCAAGTGCGCCGACAAATGGAGGCCCAGATCCACGGCAGTTTGTAATCAATTTGGCCACACAAGTCACGAATTCACATGAAGCTAAATGGCTGCGAGCCCTCAGAAGTGAAATTAATTATAGCTTCAATAAACCAAGCATTGACCTGTTGGAAGCCTATGCTCAACCCAATAGTCGCCTAGCTGAAGAAGTCATTCATGCAGGTGGTAAAGCGTCAAGATTTACTAGGGAACATGGAGACCTCTCAACTTTCGAAGGCCAGATTGAATTGCTGCGCATGATCATCCGTTTGCGTCCCAAGCACGTATGGGTTGCTCCAGAGTGTGCACCATGGTGTTCATGGAATCGATTCAATGCCCAACGCAGTCTTCATGCTTTCGAAAACATCCATGAAGCACGAGAGCAATCCAGAATGCATTTGAAGCTGTGTACGTTTGTCTGCAAACTCCAGCTCTAAGGTGGAAGACATTTCACCATGGAAAATCCTGGAACATCAAGCATGTGGTCACAAGAAGAAGTCCAAGAGATTCTCAAACACACCAAGACAGTCAGGTTTGACCAATGCAGATTTGGACTCAAACACCCACAAAGTAGTGAACCACTTAAGAAGGACACCCGATTGCAG
This sequence comes from Durusdinium trenchii, assembly GCA_963970005.1. Classification (NCBI taxonomy): domain Eukaryota; class Dinophyceae; order Suessiales; family Symbiodiniaceae; genus Durusdinium; species Durusdinium trenchii. The sequence continues at coordinate 112,610 of CAXAMN010004991.1, read as the reverse complement.
ACAACATCCTGGGAAATAATCAAGAGACTTGATCAAAGAAAGTGTGAAAACAATCATCATCATTCTCAAATCGAGGGGTCATGTCTTTTCCAAGGGAAGACAATAGCGGTTTCAAGGTTTGCTGCATTCTATCCACGTATTTTCGCTAGGAAAGCCGCTCAGAGCATCCTCCAGGAAAGGAATCCTCCCGAATGTCCGTGGTTGCAGTCATCCATGGTGTTAGACATGCTTTGTCCAGTTAGGGAAGCCGAGAGTGACCCCACTGATGAACCAGGATCAAAGAAGGCGCGAAAGGTGAGCCCAGTGGAAGACTCACCCACCCGCAAACGAGGACTGGAAGAATATGAACAATTCTCCACCCTGTCCGGAAAAGGCTGGACAGATACAATGGAAAAGCTTCAAAGCTTGTTACCAAAATCTGGAGCTCAAAACATCGACTTGGAAACATGGCCTGGAAGCTTCCTTAAAGAACACTGTCAGATCGAAGATGTGAAAGAGATTAAGGCTATAAAAGGGGTAGAGAAATATCTGACAGGGAACCCGACGTGCACACATCGTCAAACCATTTGCTTGTGTAGAAAGTCGCAGAAGATCTTTGACTTGGGAGTTGAGGAATGGTATAAACAGACCCTAACGCAGCAAAGACGAAAAGCAATGCCGAGTCATATCATGATAGGCATCTTTGGAAATAACCCCAAAGCCTTGGAAGAAAACCAGCCAAAGTCAGAGTCGATCGGTCAGCCCAGCCTAGATAAGCCATTGCCGAGCCAGTTGCGAGAAGAAGACAACAGATCTTCGTCAATTTGTGCAGATGTCAAGCCTGAAGCCAGTGATCCGAGTGTGTCCAAATCAACGGAAACACCAGCTCAACTGAGTGTAATTCCTTCATGGTCTCCTCAAACAACAGTCAATTCAGGTCCCAAATTCCTTGAATTGAACAGCAAGCAGCAGTCCATGATTCGAAAGATGCACAACAATTTAGGACATCCTGTCTCGGAGAAACTCGGGGAGCATTTGCAAAGATTAGGATTTACCACAAAAATGGTTGAGGGTGCCAAAGACTACCAATGTCAGTCATGCGTCGAACGTGTGCCTCCCAAGCTGACAACCCCAGGGAAGCTGAAAGAGGCCAAAGAATTCAACGAAAGAGTCGCCTTAGATGGTTTCGAATGGAAGGGACAAAAGGGGAACAAATACTATGTATTGCACTTCTTTGATGAATCCACTCATTTTCATCTAGGCCGAAGATGCAATAGGAATAGTGACAGTACCATCAAGACATTCGTAGAAACCTGGACACATTGGGCTGGACCACCAACGGAAGTTCAACATGATGAGGCCGGAGAACTCATCAGTCAGTCTTGGAAAGACTATTTGCAGCAGGAAGGCATTCGTTCCATCGTCAGTGCAGCTCCATGGCAAAGGGGTCGAATTGAGAGACATGGAGGAGTAATAAAAGAAATGCTAAGTAGAATTGATCAAGAACAAATGATTAAGGATGAAAAGCATTTCGACCTTGCTCTAAATCAATGTTTCCAAGCCAAGAATAGCCTAACAGTTGTAAATGGCTATAGCCCTGAACAAGCAGTACTTGGACGATCAAGACGGTTGCCAGCATCAATCTGTGGAGATGAAGACTTTGTTGCACATTCCATAGATAACCCAGCCGATTCACGTTCAGAAGATTTTCTGCAAAAGATGCAAGTTCGATCCCTAGCACGCAAAGCCTTGCTAGATGCTGACAACAGTCAAGCAATTCGAAGAGCACTCAACCGCCAGTCCCGAGGCCAGGAACATCCGTGGAAATGTGGAGAACTATGTATGGTTTGGGACAAAAGAAAATCACCAAACATGCTCGAAAAAGGGAGGTGGACGGGACCATGTCAAATAGTACTAGAAGAAAATCGAACAATTCTATGGGTGACTCACATGAACCGTTTACTTCGTGTTGCTAGAGAAAACCTCAGGCCGGTTTCAATTCGTGAATTTAATCAAGTTGCACGCTTGCATCAAAACTGTGATGAGAAACGTTTGCAAGAGATGGCTAACCAGCTGAAGAACCAACTTCGTGAAAGAAGCGGAATGTTCCAATTCTCGGATTTGACGGATGTTGACCCAGAAGCCCAGCATGAGCCCGAAGGAAGAAGTGGGGTTCAGCCTGAAGAAGAACCACACCGTCGTAATTCAGAGGCAGAGGAACTTCCCGTGGCACCTCTTGGAACTGAAAATAATAGTGAAGAGCCACGTGATTCTAATGACCATGAACCTGGTAGGGAAAGACCTGTCGATGATGCTGCAGAGTCCATTCGTAGGGGCACAGAGGATCCAGATAGGGGCAGTGATCCTGTAGGGGAAGGGGAAACCAAGAATGAATCAGAAGGGGATTCAGGGGAGTCGCTATACAATGTGTGCATTGTAGAAGCTAATGATCCAGAAGCAGATCCAGTGCAAGACAATGGAACATTGTGGTCTGTTGCAGAAGACGCCTCAATCATAGACGCCAATTTCTGCAGTTTTGAGGTAGATATACCTGCCAAGTATTTGACCGATTTCTGCATGAGTCCCAGTCTCCATGTCGACAAAGTTGCCAAAGCCGCCAAGAAAAATCATGTGGAGGTTCAATACAAGACCTTGAGTCCTGCCGAGAAGAAAGAATTCGACCAGGCCAAGGACAAAGAACTAGGATGTTGGATTGAGACCTCATCCATCGAACCAATCTTAAAGGACAGAATCCATCCATCCAGAATCATGTCATCAAGATGGATATTGACATGGAAAGTGGACCCTGCTTCACCTCAAGGCCGGAAGGCTAAAGCGAGGTTGGTAGTTCGAGGATTTGAAGATCCTGATGCATCCACGGTGAATACTGAATCACCCACGCTCTCCAGAGATGGAAGAATGATCATCCTTCAAGAAATAAGCAGTAGAAAATGGAACCTCCAAAGTTTTGACATTCGTACTGCTTTTTTGCGAGGTCGTTCAGATCACCGAGTTCTAGCAATGCACCCAGTCCCAGAATTGCAGCAACTGTTAGGACTGAATTTGAATGAAGTGTGCCTCCTCAAGGGAAATGCATACGGAAGAGTTGATGCCCCCATATTGTTCTACAAAGAGTTCAGGAAAACCTTGGAAGCAGCAGGATTCGAAGCTCATCCTCTTGATGCCTGTCTGTTCATGCTGCGGAACAAACGAAACCCTCACAAATTGGAGGGTATTTTGGGCACTCATGTTGATGATGGAATAGGGGGAGGGACTGAAGAATTCGAAAAAGCTTTGACCATGGTTCAACAACATCTTCCCTTCGGACAGAAAGAATATAAGAAGTTTCGATTCACTGGTTTGGATATTGAGCAAAACACCGATTATTCCATTCGAGTAAGCCAAGCCGATTACATCAGCAAAATCGATCCCATAGACATTCCAAAACCACGAAGGAAAGAAGAGAACTCAAGCATCACTCCATTCGAGTTGCAACAATTGAGAGCTTTGTGCGGAAGTTTGCAATATGCTGCAGTTCATTCCAGGCCCGATATTACAGCAAAGGTAGCATTCCTTCAAAAAAGGATACCAAAGGCCACAGTAGCAGACTTAATGGAAGGAAATAAGGTTCTGAGAGAAGCAAAGAACACTTCGGAAACCTCCATCCTAGTCCAACCAATTCCATTGAACGAAGTGACTTTTGCAAGCTTTGGAGATGCCAGCTTTGCTTCCGAACAGCAACTTAAAGCCCAACAAGGTTTGTTTATCATGGCTACCACGGAAAAACTAGGAAAGAACGAAGTGTCCGAATTCTCACCAATTGCGTGGGGATCAAAGCAAATTGCCAGAGTTGTAAGGTCAACTTTGAGTGCCGAAGCATATGCCATGTCAAGCTCACTTGACAAACTGACTTGGGTTCGTTGCCTGTGGAGCTTTGTGAATGATCCAAACTTCCAATGGCAAAAACCAGAAAAGGCTTTGAGTCAACAACCAAAAGCTCTTTTGGTCACAGATTGCAAATCACTGTTCGATCTTGTCACCAAACTTGCTGTCCCAAATTGTCAAGAGTGGAGAACCACAATTGAAGTTATGCAGATCAAAGAACAAGCTGAAGGCAACGCCACTTGTCGATGGATTTCTACAGCTATCATGTTAGCTGATTGCCTTACCAAGCCCATGGACGCCACTTTCTTGAGGAAGGTTTTAGCCATCGGTAAATTTCGCATTTTCGATGAAACCAGTACACTAAAAGTGAATGCAAATAGAAAGTATGGAGAACGATGGGCAGAAGGTTTTCGAAAGCAAGCTGTTGAGTAAGCATCTCGAAAAAGAAAATAGTATCGGTGTGATTTCTGCCTGAGAAGTTGACCTTCGAGATGTCATCCATCGGTTCGCCGGTGGCTCAAGGAACGAGAGGACTCGTGTGGTGCCGGCAGTGAAAGAGCGCGGCCGCGGGAAGGGAGGTCCCTTTTGATAGGTTAGGGTAGGATCCCTTAGGTTCGAGGTTAGAGGCCTCTAGGAGTTGGTAGAGGTTTGAGGATAGGCCGCTGCCAGTGTGTGCTCCTACGGGAGTCACATACGTGTATATATATATATATAATAGCAATGGCCTCCAACCTAAGAGCGATGGCCTCCAACCTAGTGGCTTCCAACCTAAGAGCACTCAAGACCTGACGTCCTATATACCTGCCAGGAGTTGGCGCTTCCCTCGAGTGCTCAGGTACTTAGATGCCAAGGAACGCAAGTTCATCGAGGAGTTCTCGGTGTGCAACTTTGTGGGCATCACTAAGGCTGGACCAGACCAAGAATAGACATCATGGGCTTAGCAACGCTCCAGCAGCGTGTTGGCCCCGGGTCCGCAAAGGGCATCGCTACTAGGAACAAGAGGACGCTACTAAGGGCTAGTAACGATAAAGCTACTGAGGGGCTCCTGGCCTTACTACTAGGAGCAAGGATGCTACTGCGAGTATCTATTGGTCCCCTGTACGACAGTACTTGGGAATTTGCCGGTGGGACGATTTGGTTGGTAATGGAAGCCCTGAATCTGAACATTTTCATTACACAAACCGCAAACCAAGCAAAGAGATCGAACACTATTGTTTTTTTTGCTAGGTTCGTGTCATTTAAATGGCAAATCGGCACTACTAGGAAAACAGGTTTGATTGCATAGTTTTTTGCTGGATTTGTGTAGTGGTGCACAATTTCCGAAAGAATCGCAACTTGTGATCCATTTGTGGAATTTCTGTATTGCTTTGGACCACGGTTGTCTTTCCTTCTTGGAGTCATAGTTCTGATGGAAGCACAACTGGAATCTTTACCTGGTTTGGGAATCATACTCGCCACACACATTGTTGAATCAACACGGTTTGGGGAGAAATGACACTGCTTGGAACAATACATGTTATTGGATGTTTTCTATTTAAACTTGGTGCGTCCTGGTATTGTTTCAATCTTGCCGATGTCTGTTTGGTTTGTTTTGAATCATAGACTCTATAAGGGGAGCTTTTTTAGTCTTAATTGGGGGGAACAACTCTTTTTGAGGCAGGAAAATTTGTTGGAAGAAGAACCTTTTCGGATTTTGTAAGACTGTTCCAATGTGCCCGGTCTATCCACTCGTTGACTAAAGGTCTGAAGTAACGCCCCATGGAGGTTTTAGTGATGGTAGCTCAGGATTTGTTCTACTGTACTTGAAGTTTCGCTTCCTGTGTTGCCCCTGCTGTGCAATGATGAATTGCACCAGTAGGCCCAAACTGCACACGGTGTTGGATAGGAAATAGGGCAGCAAGATCTCGATCTTAGCTGCTTTCTTTACTTCTCTGTCGGGCCGTCAAACTTCGACAGCGGTTGATGATGAAAGAAATATGGCATGATGGAGTTTCAGGATAGTCTAGACGGACTCGCTGCCACACCCTTCACTCCTTTCCTTTGCTTCTTAGGATGTCGAGGCGTCCACAAAAATGCTACAAGTTCTCTCCAAAACAAACTGCGATTTGGACACCAAAGAATAACCTGGGAGTTCTTTGAGGTGCAGGGGTGCCGGAGACCTCAAACCGAGTTTTGACATCCACCCGCCCTTGCCTCCTCTTGAGAAGCATCCCGCTTCAGCATGTCCTTCCGCCCCTTTGGCGAAACTGTTTCTTCCAATTAAGAGGTTTTTGCTTGGCAATTCGAAGGTAACAACGTTTTGCTATTCAATGGTTCTTTCCAATCTTTTGGAATCAAGTTGCACCGGCTCGGAAGACTTATGATTTTATTTTTGAGCCAATTGAGCCAAACTTCTCTTTAAAAAACAACTTGCAACATGTGACATGTCAATTATATACCGTAGTAGTAGTCAAAGAAGAGGAAGAAAATGAAGAGAAGAATAGTAATAATAAGAATAACAATAAGAAGAAGAAGGAGAAGGAGAAGGAGAAGAAGAAGAGGAAGAGAAGAAGAAGACCAAGACGAAGACAAAGACGAAGAGGTCCAGGAAGAGGAAGAGGAAGAAAAGGAAAAGGAAGAAGAAGACGAAGAAGAAGAAGAAGAATAATAATAAGAAGAATAATAAGAAGAAGAATAAGAAGAAGTAGAGGAATAACTATAGTGATTAAAAGTAAAACAAGAAGACGAAAGAGCAGAATAATGAGAAGAAGAGGAGGAAGAAACATAATTGTAAGCAGTAAGCAAAATATATTGACAAAGTACAGACATCGTTGCTTTGGTCGTTGTCAAACCTCAAGTCAGGATGGCCGCTATGTGACACCCAAGTCTGACACGATTTTGCAGTCCACGACCAACATCATGCTGCAGCAGCTTGCGAAGGATCGTGGTATGATTGTGGAAGAGAGACCCATCGACTTCGAGAAAGAGATTGGAAACTTCAAAGAAATTGGTGCCGTGGCTGGAAACGGCTGGAGATTTAAGAAGCTAGTAGAAACAAGTGCATCGCTTCTAGTAACAAGTGCCTTACTAGCAGCAACAAGAAGCTATTAGCTTATTGTTTGTATTTTGTAGCTGTTGTATCGTTGCAGCTCAACCCAAAGCCTGCGTGAGCACCTTCGCCCTGTGGGTCTGGGATTGTTTCAGGTATGTGTGGCACAGCGGCTGTGGTGGTCAAGGTTAACTCCATCAGCTTCGGGGACAAGGTCTATGATTTTGAAGACTTTGAAGCAGGGCTGCGCTTGGATGACTTTGATGATTTTTCTTGTTGACAAGGTGTCATGTAGTGAAAGATGCGGGACAACCACCTCCTTGTTCAGATTCCGCAACCTCCAAGGATGTCATTTCGGGCCTGCGAAGTCAGCTCACTGGAATTCAATGTTTCAGCCTGAACTTCGAAACAAATGCATCTCTCAGAATCAAAACAAGTGGAGTTGTCATACCCAGGCGGAGAGGAAGAGGACAAACACGGATGGATGAAAGAAGTTTGTGACGTTGTGAACGATAGCATTCCAGAGGTGAGGATGCATTTGCTTTTGCCCAGCAGATCCATGCCATGATGTTTGTGGGGCACTTTGTAAAGTTTCTATTGGTATCGCTAGACATTTTTTCGCAGGTGTTCCCAGTGCAGACGCGCTCCTTTGCGCCTGACATGGTAACCGCAGAGGCCACTTGTCCCTAAACCAATTCTTCCTAGTTTTGCAGCTCCCGAAATTGGTGTGATCATTGCTCATGCAGGCGAAGGGGCAGGTCCAGCGTATGGGCAGCCAAGCGATGCACGGTTTGGAGCGCCTCCTTTTGGAACACGTCGTTGCCAATGCGGAGCCCGGCAACCCCGACAGTGTGTCTGGGCGATTGCTGGGCCAAACAAGTATATGAGCCACCTCACCGATAGCGTCAGTTTTCTGTTGAAGAAGGACAAGGAGTTTTGAGCGTTCCTCATATGGGCTTGTCTTTTTTTAAGGTGTCCAGTTTATGTAGGGCTGGGATGTTCGACTTAGGCGAAGCATACCCCCGAAGCATACCCTCTGAAAATGCTACTACTTTAGTCTTCACACTGCGCGAAGCATACCCCGAAGCATACCCCCGAAGCATACCTCCGAAGCATACCCCCATAGTCAAACATCCCGGCCCGGGAACCTTAAAAAAATACAAACCCATATAATTGCAGGAATTATGAAGCCAACAGCTTTCAGGGCCAGCTTGGTCACATCACATTCATGCGGTTTGTTTTGGCCCCGGTGTGGCTGAGAAGAACCTTCTTGGAAGCGCACAGACCCAACAACAAAAATAAATTTGCAGCATGAATTAACATTTCGCCAAAGATCAATCTCAGGAGCACAAAGCTTGTTCTTGTTGAAGCCAAATCAAGTTTGCAATGACCATCTATCTATCTTGAAGGCCTTTGCCGACAATTCATCGAATGAGAATCTGCTGGCAATCCTCCCATATTAGCAGACATTGGAGGTCTCTGACATGAGAAAGTTACCTTCAGAGACCTCTACGATGGATAGGTGGGGCCACTTCACGGTACATTGTCAGATGTACGGTATTATGATGTACTCACATTCCGTAGCCATTGCGAACTGCTCTGTATCATTCTGTATCTATATCACAAGGATGTTGTGGCAGTCCCTTTTCTGTGGTGATGGAGTACTTGCCGATATAATATCGTAGTCCGACAGTGTTCATTGTTTGGGCAAACATATACAACCCTTGAAGGTTCTTTTCTCTTTGGTTTAGTCGCAAATACAGCAGTGATGGATGATGGATTGATTGCAGAACTCAATGCTTCTCGAAGCATGCAGTATGAGGTCCTTGCTGCCATGGATGCTTTTTGGAACAAGACTTTCCAAGCCCAAGGTCTGGGTGGAGTCTGCTTGAAGGTACTAGTGGCGAAGAGCAGAGAACCACAGAACTCAATGAGCAATCGCATATGCATGGCAACATGGCTGTGACTGTGTTCATAATTATATATATATGTAAATATAGATTATATGTATAAATATATTTAATCTGTATAATCTGAAGAGTACCGTACGAAAGTGGGTAAACTGAAGGAAAGTCAGCTTGCAGCTTGCAGAATGCTTCCGTCGGACTGGTGTGACGTGTCGGGCTTGAAGGCGCAGAAAAGTGGAATGTACGCGGGCTCAAGATTGAGGAGGCGGTCAGAGACAAAGTTCAAGCCAAGGCCAGTTCTGAATTTTGAGTGGGGTTCACAGCCACACCTCAGACTTGGAACGGTTTTTTGTATGTACAGTAACCTTCCCCATGTTTTCAGCATCACATGTATTGTGAGCTGTGATCAATGGGCTTTCAAGCCCCAAGTATTTGTAGACTGCTATGGACTATGGATCTCCAATACTCTGTAAAGCATTGACAATACACGCCCCAAACTCGTCCTTTGATTCAATACATACAGTTCGCCCTCAAACTGCTGCACGGTCTGATGATTGGCCGCGGGACACTGCGGACATTATATTTACTGTATGCAGCATGCATTTGTCGTTTGACACCAAACACAACATGAAAGGATGAGTCGCATTTTTGAAAGAGGCTTCCTCCGGAGCGCCAGTGCGATGCCTGGAGATGGGCACTTACTGTGCCTTGGCGAACACTCAACGCTCCATCTGGTGTCAATCCATGGGTGAACTCAATGGGTTGGAAGGGAACGTCGAAGACTTGGATGTTGTAGCACTTTGAATTCGACAAAGTTGGTTTCCTGGGTTTTGCATCATGAGAGTATTGATCACCCTCCCACATCATTTGGAAGGCATTTTTAAATTTGCTACAAAACAACTGAGCCCGATCAAAAACCTCCATGAAGAGTTTGTGTCATGCAGTTGTCCTGGCATACCCCGGCGAAAGGCAAAATTCAAGTCACGAAAGCTTCGAGAAAGCTATTGCGAAAGACATCACAAACACATGGCTGCGAAAGGAATATGCGAAAGGACATTTTGGATGACATGTTTATTGTACATATAGGTGTCGGCAGTCGATTTTAAAACTTCTTTCGCCAAAGGTCCCACGAAAGGGCTAAGCAAATATAGTGTATGCCCGCAAAAGAACTGTGGTCGCGAAATACACAGCCAGTTCCAATAGGTTTTCGACACAGCTCAACTGTACGTTCGGATCCAATAGCAACTGCACTTGCAAGAAACACGACTCTACTGACACGTCGTGGTAACCCTTAGCAGTTAGCAGCTCTCAGACACTGCATGCTTAGAGCAGAGCATCACTGTGCAAGGAATTCCTGCTTTTTCACTGTGTTAAGATTTAACCAAGCGCCATGCTCAATTGATATCGCCTGCAACGTGACACACTTTTGCTTATTGGAATTGTAGCTTGTTCAGAAGGAGGCCCTAGGAGATTTGGAGTCTTTTGCTCCCCTCTCACCATCATCAGAGCTAAGAACATGATCTTGAGGCCCATGAGTTGATTCTATCAGCTGTGGTTCTGCAAAGTTCTGGTCTCTGAATATTGCACACGTGAGCGTTTCTACTTTGAAATTAGCTGTTGGAGTTCTCGCAGCCCTGCTCCTTTGATATTGGTAATATTCTAAGCTATAATACGTATATTAATTGTATTAGATTTTTGTCTTGACAAGGCTAAGCAGCTATGCTTTTCTTCAGATTGCAAGATTGGGAAGTTGGGTTGCACAGGTGGATACAGTGCCCTACGGATAGCTCGAAACCTGCCAGCTGGAGGGAAGCTCCTCAGTGTTGAAAAGGACAGGTTGCTCCTGAAGTGTGTGCAAGTTGCGCAAGGTCCTGCTGCGCACAGCTTGGTCGTTGCAGTACCTTTGAAGCCAACGGCTTTGGCAGACGTGCATAGTTCAATTATGTTTTCGAGATAAATGGAATGCCTTGGAAGGTATTTGGCTCTCTCTAAAGGTGCAAAGTCTGCCGACATCTTGAATCTGCGAGGATGAACTTTTTGCTGCCATTGCAACAAAGATCATCGAGTTTGCAGGCCTAGACGACAAGGCAAGGACTTTTTTTTGTCTTCACACAAGAGTTACTGGCTAATCAGCACTCCTCATCACTCATCACTTTGGACATGACATTATATGACATTGACATAATATCATGTCCGTTGAATATGCTAGGTGTGATTAATAGCAACACATGATATTATAAGGATGATGTTTTTGCAGGTGAAGATTTGGATGGGCACGGTGCACTCAGAGATCGCCAACATTACCAACAGGCAATCAGGGGTTTCTTTTGGTGCCGAGCCGGATGCGTTTCTTTTTGTGCAGACTCGATTTTTTCTGAATCTGCTACTAGAAAGCTTCTTGTTACTAAGAAGCTACTAGGAACAAGTGGGTCGCTTCTAGTAACAAGTGCCTTACTAGTAGTAACAAAGAAGCTATTAGAAACAAGTGCATCGCTACTAGGAGCAAGGACGCTACTAGGGGCTCCTGGCCTTACTACTAGGAGCAAGAAGCTACTAGGAACAAAGAAGCTACTAGGAACAAGAGATACTTACTAGTAGCTTCAAAGACCGTTCCTAGTAGCTTCTTGTTACTACAGGTGAACCGATTCCCAGTGAAACGATTCAGAAGGAAGCTTCTAGTTACTATTACTAGAAAGCATTACTAAGGAACTTTAAGGACATACTAAAAAGCTTCTTGTTACTACAGGTGAAACGATTCCCATGGAGCTTGGGAACTTGGTTCCGTTTCTACAAGGCTGGAACACGAAGCAGCAGACTTTGTCCTAGTCGACCACTCGAAGGACCAGTGCATGGGTTGAAAGATGTCTGCCTTTTTGTCGTGTTACTGCTTGAATCCAAAACGTTCTCAAGACAAGATACGGAGGTGGAGATTCAGATCCTGCTAACATCTCCACTGTCTCCTTGGGCTCAATATTTCTTGTAGGCTTCAACTCATCATTTGCTACTCCGCTGGTCCATGCAGATACTGACAGATTCCAGGAGAGATACGTTCCAGACTTGAAGCTGCTGGAGGAATGCGGAATTGTTTCCAAGCCGCTGGTCCAACATCTTTTCGGTGGGGTGCAAGAGTTGGACATAATTGGAATATATAGGTGATTATAGGTGCGAAGGGTATGATGTTTGAGGAGCATCGCAGATCAAGTCGTTTTTTGAATATAGCGTGAGTTTGCTACATCACTTCTACAGGATTACAGTATGTTATTTTCGGGAGTCAAACATGTATTTCGGGGTCTCGACAATAGCCAGGTGGGAGTCCTTGGATGAGCAGGCAGCACTTGAATTGATTTCAAGAAACAGTTTGCTAAGAGCTGTGCAAAGCTGCTGTGGCTAGGTTTACACATTTCATCCCATTCCCTTCAAAGAGTTCAAAATGAATTGGTCAAATCATTTCACCCGTTGGCTAAGGGAAACCGCAGTGGTTGGTGACGTGGAAGTATACCCTGGTGATGAGAGGCCCAGAAGTGTCGTGCGGGTCTGGAGAAGTACCGAGAAACACTCCTTTCGAACAGTGGCTCAAAACAGTGCACCACATACTTTTTACGGGGGGTAGGCTGTAGAGGTAAGAAGCTAGGTAGAAGCTACTTGTAGGTAGCTAGTAGCTTAAGTAGCTACTACCTACGACACAGGATGAGGGCGGCGGGGGGGGAGCTTCCTTGAAGAAGCACTCGCACCATTCATTTGGTTCCTAGATTTTTAGGGAAACTTCAGTTCCCTCCTTCCTCACATGTTCTACCACAACGCAGTGCCTATACAGTATGTGCTCCGGACAGAGCACGTCTGTCTTTCTTTGCTCTGGGCAATCTAAGATGTTCTTTCACTGACATGGGGCGGAAGAGATGTCCTGGAAGCAGATCAATCTAGAGTAGACCTTTGGAAGCGTGATTGCCTGCAGGCCTCCCAAGGTTATTGAGGAGGAGATCAGCCGTTTCTTCTCCGACAGAGCGTTTGGATTGGCCACCATGGTGCCTTGCCTAAAGGGATAGCTGTGTGATCGAATAGGGGCCATACCTGAACAGCAGACAGTGGATGAAGAAGTGTTGATGACATGTACAGTACAGTAGTTAGTTCTGTTTGTTGAGTTGTGGGATTAATCACTCAAGTGCCCGCAAGAATTGGCTTGTCTCATCACTAAGCCCGCTGTTCTTTTTGGGACGTCCGTCCACCACAACCAAGTGTATAATCGATTGCAGTATATCCCGTGGCACTGAATAGTGATGCCCAGAGTTGCCAAGGTTTGAGCAACGAAGGACCGCGTTTGCAAAAGTCATGAAGTCATGCCGCTGACTCATGCCCAACTCTGACTGTAGAACTTTAGAATTTAACACGTCAAAGTAGAACCTTCTGTGAAAAGAATGAAAAGCACTTGAACTCAATCTCATGTTCTCTTCAGTTCTTCAAGATATGGAGCTGCTTTCTGCATGGAAGCAGCCATTGGGCTTTCAATTATCGAAGATGCAACTTCCTTCACTTCCTTCCAGGAGCTTTTTGGAGCAGAATCCTGAACTCACGGAAATCGATGGAGATCTGTGAGTTTCTGGCATCGGCAGAATCGCTGCCAAATGCCAGCAATCCCCAGTTTTTCTTACTGTAGCTGGTTGCGTCAGCGCAAGCTGGACAGGGGATGTTGCACCACAATTGCACCGTTTCAGCATGGGACAGCATGCAGAAGTGACATCAGCATCAAGTGCAATATCTTCTCGGGCACCCACATCTCTAGTTCAGCTGCCGACAGAGCCGACAGCCACAAAGACCTGCAGCGCGTTCAGGGTGAAGGGGATGAATTGAGGAGAAGGGCAAAGATTCAACAGTAATTTACCAACCCTTCATGCTCAGGAAGGAAACAAATATGCTTTGACCACAGCTCTTGGATGCAGACTTGTTGTTCGGGTCTAGTGCCTTCATGCCTCAATCCATTGCCATGAGGAAGACTGTTTCCAGCTCCGATCCTTGGCAGGATGACCCGAGGTTCCTGACTTTGACCAACCAGGCATGTGTGAGTGAGGGTGTTTTTTCCAGCATGCCCTCCATCTCGTCCAGTCGAACAACTGCATCCTCCGCTTCACCGTCTTTGCTCGCTGCGCTCGTGAATTGGGAGAAGAGGAGAGAGACATTCTTGTGCTTTTGCAAAGCGCTGTCCTATTATGACTCATAGACTGATTCTTCAAAAGCTGGTGCACTCAAAGCCACAGCGAGGACACGCGCTGCAAATATCAGTATTACCGTGCTCAGACCGCATGCCCTGAATCGCAATTGGAGGACGGGATCGTCCACTGTCAGAGGCATGCTTTATGCAATTCCACCGTTGACCAAAAATGCGCTTCAGAATAATCCACACCTTATCCCTTTAGAATACGTGGATGGGTCAGAGACATCAATGATGATTTGTGCTAGTGGGCTGAGAACCGCACTAGTAGTCGTGCACTTTTTATCAAAGCACCAAATAACAGCGTTTTCTGACGTTCATCCATGGCAACAGTGCATTGCATGTGTTGCCTTTGTTTTTCTTGCTGAAATTCCATTGTGTTTCGATTTTTGTGCTCGCTCTTCGGGAATGTAAATTTGTTGATTATGTTGCCTGTAATATCGCCCAAAACCAAGAATCTTATTGACTTTTTCTGCCTTGTCTCATCATGTGTATCACGTGCATCTTCATCCTTTGGGTGGGGTGGGTGGGGGGGTGGGGCGGTAATGACGTACGCTCGTGATGTCCAACATCATCGGCCATCGGCATTTTTCGATCATGCATTTTGTTCCATTATGCGAATCACATGCATCTTCGTCTTTGGGGGGAGTTGGTCGGTTGGGGGCAATGCCGCATGCATTCTGTGATTTCCTCAACGTCATCCACTTTGTTCCATTTTGCCAAATGCTCTTGATTTTGTCTTGGCGATGCTCCTTTCCTTTCTTTTCGTGACTGACTGTGCACACATGGACATGATGTCACGATGGTTTACGCCTTTCGATGGTTCAAGGTTTCACGTGATTTGGCGGGTAGCATGGCTGCCCTAAGTGGTTGCTGTGCAGTCTTCGTTTTTCCTGTTACGTCGTTTTACAGGACACGCAGTTGCAAACCTTGTTGGACGCCGAAGCTCTCTTACCAGAAAAGATAGCAAGATGCCCTTGAACAGTCCCCCAAAAGATGCGTGTTGAAGGGATGAACTTGAATGAGAACGCAATCTCGCCTCAGCAAAACACGATTTGGAGTTGAAACACATTGGAACTGAGACTGCGAGGCGCTTGTTTTTGGGAAGTCGAATGCTCCAAAACTTTTGGGAAGTCGAATGCTCCGAAACGGAGGTTTTAACACTTTTTGAACCCACTAGTTGCAGATTGACGATACACGCAATGCAAAAAACGCAGGCACAGTTGTCAGCCCGGCGGGATGTGTGTGTGGTCGGTCAAATTGTACATAAGTCCTTCAACATGTGTTGTTCAAACCCAAGACCTGAAGTGTACAACTGTGTACACATGTTCTTGTGAGCTGGGTTTCACCGGCATTCTTGCAGCTTGCGCACCAGACGCACCATTCGCACGTCAGTCGATTTGTAGTCCAAATAAGCCTTTTCACGCGGCCCAAATCTGACAAACCACCAGATTGCATAGTTATGAAAGCCAGCCGATAGGCTGGGATGAGGTGCTAGATGGGCGAAGGACGTGAGCATTAGGGGGTGTTGGGGGGGTGGTCGCGTGGAAGGCCCTGTCGGGAGAGAAAGCGAGCAAAAGGGTTGCGCAAATTCACCTCTAGAAGGGGCTTGGTGATGCGAGTGATGCCGAAGAAGTTCAATAGTAGTGGTGGCCATGATGCAAGCAAGGCATCTTCGAGCATGAGCTGAGTTTTGGCAGACTCTGTGGGGGCAAACGATGCAGGGAGCCGGAGTTTCTTAGTTGATGCCCCTTTGCGCCTTGGCGCTTTGTTTGAGGGCCGTCTTGGGCAAAAAGAGGGCACAAAGAGCGGGTTCTGGCAATAAGGCCGGTAACAAAGCAGGACATGGCAGATGTATCCTTGAGCACTTTGATTGAATCTTGCGAGCCGCTGCTTGAGATGAATAGTCGATACAGGTCCAGGTATTGAAAGACAGTGTGTTCTACATATCTATATGCAGAGAGCCGAAGCAACACCCTTAGCCGCATTTCTGGGTTGGAGCTCTTCTGAGCCTTCTTTGAGGACCGTCTCGCAGTAAAAAGGCGCACCTCTAAAGGTGGTTCTAGCATGTTCTAGCAGCAAGTTACCCAGAAAGGGTGGCTTTCGTCCCCTCCGTTCTAATTTCTTCACAGGGTCATGTGCCAAATGGACGAGGATTCGAGTGGCGTCAATGTAAGTTCCTGTCTCGCAGAGCTTGCAGGACTGGATGGAGCACCGTGCACGTGGCTCGTGCCACCTGGACGTTTTGCCTGACCGCAGCACCATGCATGTGCGGCAGTAGATTGCAGGCTGCGACTGCAAGTTTGGCACGTCAGTTGGGGTGTTACTTCGTAAACTGAAAGAAAGAACCAGAAGGCCAGAAGGTGCACATGATGTGTATGGCACATCGCAAACAACGGCACATTCTGATGGCACTGACTGGCAGCCAAGCATTGCTTGCTTGATTACCTTTACGCATTGCAGCCCTGAGTTTGTGTCAAAATTGATTTGTGTATCAAAGTAATGCATTGTTTGTTTGATCAACGAGGGTGCAGTTGGCCGTCCATAGTTCTTTCGAGTTACAAGACGAGTTGCTGCTAACTATTCCTGAGCCATATGGATCTTTTTGTGAGAAAAGGTGCGTTCAAGAATGTTGCTGCAGCTGCATGCGCAAAAGTGGCAACCCGACAAACAAAACATGTTTTACCCAATCCTTCCGCAGAACTTGGGCTCAAAATCTCAGAGCTCGGAGTGAACTACTCCTGATAGTGAACTACTCAGAGCGACTCTTCCAGAGTCGCACCTGCAGAGATCTCAGCGTAGTGATGCAAGGGGGGCGAATTCTTTGGGA
The DNA here is from genome assembly GCA_963970005.1 of Durusdinium trenchii. Classification (NCBI taxonomy): domain Eukaryota; class Dinophyceae; order Suessiales; family Symbiodiniaceae; genus Durusdinium; species Durusdinium trenchii. The sequence goes on along the minus strand of CAXAMN010004991.1, from coordinate 95,778 downwards.
TGGGCAATTGTTGAACATGTTTTTCTTGTACCTGGAGGCTAGAAGAACCAAGCAGCCTTCGATGATGTATGGCAAGGCTATCCATGGGTTGAGGGGCGGGGCAAACATGGGCACACCCCACTCCAATGTGACGGAGTTGCTTCACTCAAGTACAGAATGCGCAGGACAACTATGGTGCCTCAGGTCCGCTTCGAGTTGTTTCCGAGACTTTTCGTATTGGGTTGAACGACACGAGGATTTTCACGCAGTGAAACAGTCAGGAAATCCATATGCCCAGTTCCAGGGCCAGGACAGTCTCGCTTTCGCTTTTGCAATACGATTTCTTAAGGCACTTGCCGCTCACAAGTCAAGGTGCTGCATGTGCTGCCAAATGCATCCCAATAGTGACCTCTGAAGAGTGATAAGGAATGTCACTCTGGCCGCTCTGGCCAAGCAGTGGCCAGGAGATGGGACCTTCCAAGCCTTTGATGGGGCCACCTCAGGCACACCAGAAGGAGCTTAGCAACTTTTTCAGACTCCATGCATCATTCAATGTGTCTGTAATTAAGAAGGAATGTGGATGAAAGAAAAGAAACCAGACAGGTTGCCCAGATTGCATCAGAAATGGTCATAGTATTGAATCACTTGAGTCACTTGCACGCGAATGTTGCTTTTGGATTTGACTACCTGAACGTGCAAAGCGACTTTGCAGTTGACCACCCGAACGCGGATCAACTTAATCGGCGTCCTAGTCTCGCTCTTCGTGCCTTGGTTTGTGCTGGGAGCTTGGAGCAGCACAATCGCTGGGTTAAACGAGTTGTCGTAAGCAGCTTTATTGGAGCTTTGAAGTATTTTGAAGTCTTCAACGCGGCTTGAAGTTTGGCACTTTGACGCAATTGGTCCCTAAGCATCCACTTGAGTCTTTCAGGTTCCTTGCCATGTTCGCTTTGTGGTCCTTTCAGCTGCGATACAGCGCACCGGGGAAGACGCTCGGCGGCGATGAGTGCTTGGATATTTCTGAGAGTAGAGGAGCAACTCCAAAAGTCGTGAGGCTTTGCACTCGTAGTCGTAGTCGTATAAGCTTCAGTGTTAAGCAATGTCGCACAACAGCACTTGGAAGGGTTGAGCCAACCGCTTTGGGACTGGAAGGGATTTTGGCTGAAGTGCCTTGAAGCTTGCGGAGCCATCTCATTCACCACCGTGCTACTCTCCAAGGGTCCTCACAATTACTATAATCCTCGGCACCATTTTGGGCCTCTTCTGCCTCTACAGAGTCCGGAGCCCATACTGCAGACGTGGGAACAGCAACAGTAAAACCGAACTCTCTTCCTTTTGTCGGACGAGATCATTTATATTTATATGATGATAAAGATTCGTGAAGTGCTTGAGCCAGAGTTTCGAACTGTTTGTCGGCCTTGTGATGGGTTGCCCATGAAGGGTGCCAAGGCACACTGCCAAAGCAAGAGAGAGAGAGAGAGAGAGAAAGGTGATTGCAAGCTGCTCCATCAGGGTTTTGTAAAAACGGATGTTGTGTGACAGCTTGGCTTGTATCCCAGCTTCTTTAATAGTCGCACTTGTGCACCAAGCACATTTTAGACTCATGACTCGACTCATTGCTCAATTGCTCATTACTTGCAGTCTTTCCAACATCCTAGTGTTGCTGGGACGCAAATTAGTTGGCCAGAATCTTTGTGGCACTGAAGAATGTGCATGCTTCGTTTGGCCCAGCCTGGTCCAAAGGTCCAGCTTTCATGCAGAGCTCTGTGGGGCAACTACGACTTAGTTGAGAGAGGACCGACCTGGCTTTGGCAAGACAAGAGTCAGATGTGCTCAAAACCGAAAGAAATACTGGATTGCACAGCCTCTGTCAAGAACCACATTATGGACTTACTGCCACTAGATATAATATATTAAAATATGATATAATACATCATACTAGCACTATGCACTCAATGATTCAATTCAATGTTTGATCGTGTTCAAGCAAGTGATGGTGTGACAACGCTGAACTTTGCTTCACATTTTTTGCAGGAAGGTTCTCGGTCTGGTCCCTTTTTATTGCCATCACTGCCATAGTCGCATTTGCCTTGGGTTTGAGCACAGGGAGTCGGCACCTGAGACTCAAAGCTGGCGTTGGGCAGCTCACAAAGCACATCCAAGATAATTTTGTCGCAAAGCACATCAGCCCTGAGGCTTCGCTTTTTATGTTTTTGATGCCCTTGTTGGACATATCAGAATAGATGCTGATTAGATGTGATCATCATTGTGGCGAGGCTTCAACTACAGCGAGCACATGCGAGGCATCTACGATGTGCAGTCGCTGAATGCCTATGTAGAGGTCAACCCAGCCACAATGCGTGGGCAGGCGCCAATCTCAACAGCTTTTTTGCGTCATGAATTAGGGGAAGAGCACACAACATCCAATGGCAAGTTGCTTTTGACTTGGCTACCCTCCTTCCCCTTTAGCCACAGGACAGGGCTGGTGACACAGAGTAAGAACCTTTTCCCGCTGAGGGTTACTTTCTCTACCTATGATGATGGGGTGGACTTCTTACTAAATGTTGGACTGTTTGGAACCAAGTGTTGCCATGCTCGTCAAGAATCTGCTGTGACATTTGGGACACATTACTTCTCACACCAAGCACAAAGAAACAGGCCTCCTCCGTGGCAACCGGCAGTTTCAATAGACATGTTCCCCTTTTCGGACGGCAGCGGACCCTGCTTTCCGAGAGACCGCCTTCCTGAGTCTTCATTCCCGCCGCAGTTGTCAGGGACTACTACTACTACTACTACTGAAGAAATTTAGGCTCTCATTCCAATGCAAGTTTCCCAGCTTCATCATTTTGTTCAGGAGTTGATGGATGCAGGGAGAGTTCAATTTGTCTCCGGCGCCAACGTGGACCTGAACTTGGCGGATGGGTTCAAGAACACGGATGTGTATTGCGTGCCACGCTGCAGGTTTGCTAAATTAAAGAAAGAGGGAGCCACAGAAAACATGTTCAGCTTGGGTCTGCAGAGTCCCAATAACTGAAAAGCAAAGTTAAATATCACCTCATTGATACTTCTTGAATCACAGGAGTATTGATGGGTAGCACTACGGTAGCATTTGCTTCACCTCGCAGCCAGGTTGCGCCAATCACTTTGAATGGTGCCTCGCTGGCGCACCAAGCTGAGCACATCGCTTCCGTATTGTGCCTGTGCCAACTTCCGAGAAAGGCATTCAATGTCTCAGGTCCTATGACTTTTGGGCAGTGGGCAAAAACTGCTGCTCAGACAAGCTGGCCGACTTCAGATGTGGCGCGAGCCGCCGACCTGTTTGTTGACCAGGGCATCCGGCAAACCTGATGGGAACCCGTGGAACTTGATTGACATTGCATGATGTAGGGCAGTACGGCCTTTCTCCTGAATGAGTGCTAGGTCATGTTGGGTCCCCATGTCATGGTCGCCTGAGAGGACGTATTGATTGCCACTTCCAAATGCAGACTCCTGCAGAAGTAGCTATTTATTTTATCTCAAATTCAAGTGGTTTCCATAGATCCTGTCAATCTTTTTGTCCCACGTGCTAGACCGCCAGACCTGGTGGCAGGTACAAAAGCCAGGGATTGAAAGGTGGCGTGAGAATCACGGACGACGTGGATCGTGACTTTTACAGGAGAGGTTGCGCGGGGCGTAGGATGCTCTTCACACTGTGTCCTGACATTGGAGCGACTAATTATTATGAGTACGTAATTGCATGATTTTTGAGAATACATTCTTTACATTTCTTTACAGGGTGTGAGTAGCTTGCCTATACACCTAGCACCATCGTCATCGTTCTGGAATTTCGGGCCAACCTGACGTGTGAGGCTCGCCGTGCAACAGGCACAGTCAGCTCATGCCATCAAGGCCTGATCAGCTCAGTTGCCTTGTCATGGACGTTGCCCTCAACTGAAGCCTTGCAGGCAATCCACCCTCTCTTCTTTGAGTGGACGGAGAATTCCTTCGATCAGATGATGGAGGATGAGCGGGCACAGCACTGAGTACATCTTAGTACTGCGCATCGATGGAGGGGCAAAGGAGAGGTGCTTCCAAGTCCCACTCTGCAGGCTGGCTACCAAGTCTTCCTCATGTCGATGCTTGGGCACTTCATTTTCCAAGCAATCTTGGTGGCGATCGCCGTTACATGTTTCACAAAGAACCGGTTTGAGTAAGAACTGGAGGCGAGCGAAGCAGCTCAGAAAAGTTCATCTACGTCAACAGCAAAACGCAGATTGGTGTGAATTGTATTTGCTTATACAGTATACATGTTTGATTATTGATTATATAAATGATTAGGAACAAGAAGCTACTGGGGGCTCCTGGCATCGGTACTAGGAGCAAGGACGCTACTAGGGGCTCCTGGCCGTACTACTAGGAACAAGATTTGTAGGCCATGAGATGCCAACTCACCTGCCGCAACAGGAAGCTCAAAAATTGTATGAACGATGGAACATCGAGGCTTATGTTGCCTGATGATGCCACACATGGAGACTTAAGAATGTGGCCGTGTGATGGCTTTTGCTCACATGCTATTGGCAAAGCTGCAGTTCTGATTCTGTATATATATTCATATATTCAGAGCTAATGTTTAAAACATAAAATGCAGGGTTTCACCCCTCACTAGCTCTCATAATCAATCATCAATTTTTCACGCATTCGATCTTGTTTTGCGTGGACATTGGCCACACGCACTCCTCCTGTAATTAGAAATACTCGATTCCTGTTCTGGCAAGAGCAGCGGAGCTCACGGTGGTCTTCTAAAACTCAAAGAACAGCGCTGACTTATGCTAGCCCTACAAGTCAAAGATGCTCAAATCCCGAAGGCGGACATTTTCGGATTGAAAGCGCCGTGGTGTTTAGCTGATCCAAGCGCCATGGGTCAGTACTTCTCCTTGCGTGGAGCTGAAGAATGGGCTGGCATCCCAGGGCTGTGACTTGTGGAGTTTGATTGACTCAAAAAGACCCAAACATGATGAAACGATGAGACTCCAAAAAACACACAGACACACTCACAAGGAACGACGACGTTAGTTCCTTCGAAGAACTCAGAATTTGAAGCAACAATGAACTATCCACAGAATGTGTCCTTTGGCCACAACATATGAAACCACACAGAGAGATCATGTTGTTTCCAAGGCAGAGACCCTTCAAAAGGCCAGGTACATCACGGGCTGCGTAGCATGTCTTGGTGCCTTTGCGCTGCTCTTGATTGTGTCAAGGGTAGGTACAGTCATGTTGAGTGTTCCATTCTCCTCTGGCAACACTTCGCCAGACGGCGCTACCCTCTATTTGGTCCACCGCGACCTACACGCCCTTGGCCAAGTCCAAGCAGATCCTCCTGACACGGCCTGGACAGGTGCGTTGCACACAAGAGCCATCCCAAATGAAGCTGGTGCCATGAGTCTGTGTCCTGGGAAGGTTGACTTCTTCTTCCCCGGTTCTTTCAAGCAAGGTGGAGACTACGTTCAGGCCAGCTGTCACTGGCTTACACGTTGCAAAGATTGCTTTTCAGCAGACACGTTGCCCTGTTACACATACAACATAATGTATCATCAAGTCAACCTGGGAGAGATGGTCCTGAGATTCTGACTCCAGAGAACATATGATATGAGAAAACACGAGCTATAACTTACCACCATGAACTATAATATATATATATATTATATAATATTATATAATATGGTATCAGCAGCATCACGCAAAATTCTCAATCCATTCTGCGGTTTGCGGATTATATACAGTCACGCTTTTCAGATTGGATGCCCTACCTTGTGCCACTTTGTCAGTTTGCAACTTCTTTGGGCATTGTAAATTGTAGATGGTACCTCCTTCCCTTGTGATGATGATGATGATGATGATGATGATGATGATGATGTGCTTTGGATTTGCATGTGGGTGTTGTGTGACGATTGAAATCCATGTCGTGCAGAAGCCTGCAGAAGCCAGCTGGCTTAGAAGTGTGTGCGGCTTGAGTTCAGATCCTTCTGCGAGACGCCGTGATGAGCACGCGGCATCGGCGTTCCACTTGTGGTAGCTTCCTGTGGCCGCGGGTGGCACCCGCCAAGAAGGCCGTTGCAAGCAGCATGGAAAGAGCTGTCCAAGGGAGGAAAGTGGCAGGGCAACGTCACTGTGATAGAAGCCGAGCTCCCTGAGTCCATTTCCTTTGGCTGTGAGGCAACCGTGTCTTCAGGACATGCTGTGGGGCAGATGGTTCAGAAAAAAGGAACACTCTTTCCCCTGCTGATGTCAAGCTGGCAGATGCGCAACTTTGGGCCATTTGGGTGCACTCAGCAGGCAATGTTTGAAGAAACCCAAACGTGTGAGCGCAAAGCTCGCAAAAAAAGGAGCAGTGCTGACCAAGGAGAACTCTGCGCCCAAGACTCACGAAGGTAAGGGTGCTGGTGCGCTCAAGCCTCCTGAAGGCAAGAGCGCTGGCGGAGGAAAGGCTGTAGGAGGAGATGACGTGTCATTCGAACGAGCCCTTGGGGTGGGGATCTTCAGCGAAGGTGTGCGTGGACACCACATGCGCCTTCAAGTAGCTGGGCTGTTCAACACTTTAGGCTTCATGGTTCACAATTTGCGGATTCTGTGTGAGAGCTGTGAGATTACATGTGCACACATATACATGGTTCCCCGGCCTCGGGATTAAAGAGTAACAGACCGGTTCAGTCTTATTCCTTAGTGTTTTTGGCTCCAGCGGATGTCTTGCCGCGGGTGCCATAGCCGCCTCGAACTCGGTGTCGGATCCTCGGGCTTTTGCGATCCCTGCTACCTAGCAGGGAAGGTGCTGAAGGTGGTGTATACCAGATATCCCACCTCGAAGGCTAGAGAGCTCACCCCGTACTTGGCAAAGGTCCTTTCAACTCTGGAGGCCGACTGCGAGTTGTTCGAGGCTGACCGTACTGCTGGCATTGTTGACGCTCAAGGCTATCTCATTGAGGCCAAGAAGCCGGACAAGCTCCCAGCAAAGCAGGTTGAGAAAGCACCTGGTCAGGCGGCATTGGCATCGGGGGAACACCCTGGTACAGAGAACGCAGCGGCAAGACCTTCGAAGGCCGTGAAGGAGGAGATCAAGGAGCCGAGCAAGAGGAAGAGATCCCCATCCGTGCAGTCGAGATCCAGACGGAGAAGGAAGCGACGCAGTCAGAGTCGCAAAGAGGAGAAGAAGAGATCGCGGGGCAGTCCGAGCCCTGTCGTGGTTGAGGAGCAGGCCGAAGTTGTTGGCACCGAACCTGAGGCAGAGGAAGAGGTTGAACCCCTTGAAGAAGAGGAGGAAGAACTTCAGGAACCTGAGGATCAAGACGACGAAGTCATCAGGAACCCACAGAAATTCGAGCTACGCCAGACAGCCAAGCCATCGAGCAGAAAACCCTTACCGAGGAGGCCGCGCACACCTTCGGTCTCCCCTCCGGGGTATCACTCACGAGAGCCAGCACCCATCAAACGCTGGAAAGGTTGGGCACACGTGTACCGAGGACAGGAGAGGCAGTCAAAGGGTAAAGGAAAGGGCGGCAAGAACCGTCCCCCAAAAGGACAGGCGTGGCACCGAAGGTGATCAGACGACCTGCAGGAGGTCCAAGACTTCATCCTCGCTTACGACGGCCAGCGGCTCACATGGAGGACGAGGGCGATCGGGGCGAGGAAGCCCCTGTGGACGGGGACCCAGCTATCGGGACCCTGATGCACGGCGAGGACGCCACCTACTACAGCAATCCCTGCCAGTTCAGCGGAAAGGTCATGGAAGTCACCAAGGACGCGTCGGGGCGGTATGTCGCCCTGAAACTCCTCGGCACCAACCTCGAGAGTCTTCTGACCTGGGGAACAGGTACAAGCCACTACGCCCGGGTGCATTTGTGCAGCGCCGAGTGCAGCCAGGAAGCAGTGGGGCCTGGTCTCATACATTGCAAGAAGTTTCGTGCAATCGGGTCGTTGGAGGACCTGGACGGGATGCCATGGCGGGATGTCCTCGTGAGCGCAAGTCCCCGCGACGGAGACGAGCTAGCAGGTCTCCGAGGTCGAATGGGTTCCCTCCCGGATCCTCCTGGAGGGGACGGTCGTGCCACCGGCAGCAAGGAAGAGAAGGACGAGTCCAAGGAGAAGGACAAAAAGAAACAAAAGAAAAAGAAGCACCGTCGGAGACGGAGGAGGTCCAGCTCACCGGACGACAAGAGGAGGAAACGCAGCCGATCGAGCCGGTCGCGAAAAAGAGGAAGAAGCAAGGAGAAGAAGGAGGCCGCGGTGGACGGGGCCAGGAGCCCTGGGAAGAGCAGTTCATCGTCGAGCACGACTTCGTCCACGGGGTACACTCCAGTCGATCAGAAGCGGATGTTCAGTCATTCCGGGCTCGACCCCGAGAAGAGGGCCCGCAACCATCAGCGCCGAAAGGCCCAGCGCTACGCTCAACGGAGCCGCTCCAAGAGGGGGGGACAGCAAATCCAGCTCCAGCGGCCATGGAGCCGGCCTCAAAGGCCAGACCATCTTCGGCGAGCACCAGCGGGTCCGAGCGGTGGCCTTGAATTTTCCAGGCGTTCTGTCGGCCCAAGCCATCGAAGATATGGCCGAACTCATGCTCACCGAGGCAGGTCAACAGACAAGTCAACAGGAAGGGTGGACGCCCACATTACTACGATATTTTCGACAAATGTTGAGTCGCAAAGTCTCCGGGCCAATGAATCGAGAACTCCACACACTATGTACGGTTGGAGATCTGGTGATCCGGGGGCGATTACCGGAAGCAATGGACACACTTATCCAGCGAGTGAAGTCGCTAGAAGCACAAGCTGGCGGCCTTCCGTGGACATCTGCACAGCGGCTGGAACTTCTCCCCAGCGACACCGCAACGTTGTCTTCGAGGCAGGAGTTGAAGATAGCCACCACAGAGCAACGGGCGGAGGCCTTGGCACATCAGTCGACCTCATGGTGGAGCAAGGGCGGAGGAAAGGACCAGAGCAAGGGGGAGAAGAACGACAAGGGCAAAGGAAAAGGAAAAAAGGGGAAGGAGAAGCCGAAGAAAGACTAGGTAGCCCGAGAAGCAGACAGGGGGTCGCAGGCCGGCTTGAGCTATACGAGAATGAGGAGACTGAGGGCAGCTTCAACATGTGCAGAACGGGGTGGGAGAGCCCTGTAATGGAGGTGCTTTCGGACACGGGCGCAAGCCCTGCAGCGGTTGGTACAACAGATATTACAGAGTGTGGCGCTCATTTCAAGGAGCAGACGCAGTCTGGGAAGAGGCCAGAGGGGCCGCGCGATGGCACTACGACGACGGGGTCACGTGCCCTGTACTCCGCCACGGTGGATGGACCATTCCCACCAGGGGCGTTGAGAAGTTTTCCTCAAGGGAAGATATTTGGCTTGGCGGGGTACAGCAGTCCGCCGGTTGCCGACAAATCCCTGGATGATGCGGGGCGACAGCCCTCGGACCTGGAGGGTTCGAAAAAAGGTGTGATGGGCAAGCACTTATTTGAGATGGGAGAAATTTTGGGGCAAAGCTTACGAGGGTCTATAGCGCTCTGCAGCCAGCCCACGGGAGGGGATGACCCAAAAGGGGAACTCCCGAGATCCCCCAACACTTTTCCCCTTCCGACTCGTCGTGAGCTCTTGATCCCACTACTTGACCCAGAGTGCACATGGACAGTCGATTGGGTTTGTGCAGTTTGCATGGCATTGAATTCGTTTTGGGGGTGCCCGAACCCCGCGCCCCAGGATCACGAACATCGAGGAGGTACATCAGCAGTTCCGGAGATGCAGGCCCGGATTGTCCGGGCTTGGCCGAGGAGGTGACTAGACTGAAGGATGTGAAGGAGGTGACAGAGGTTTTCGATTGGGGGGACTTTTTCCGGACGCGCACGATCGACTACAAGGGTGACGAAGTGCGGACAGCCATGTCGTGTCGATGGGAAAACATTAGACCAGCATTGCCAAAGGAAATTGGGTTGGCACGTTTGGTGGACATTTGCGAGCAGGGTTGCAAACACTACGTGGAGAATTTCCCCTCCTTCCTGAAACCACCCAGTGAATGGGGCCCGTTGAGGAAATCCCGCGGCATGGTACGAGATGCGGACTGGTTCAGTGTTGCACAGGGCTTGATGGACGCCGGGGTTTTCGGCGTGGTCCCAGAGTCAGAAGTTTTCCGTGTTAACTCCAAGCTTTTGCTCAACGGCCTATTTGGAGTGGAAAAACATGAGGAGGCTCAGGGAATCCCCATCTACCGCCTGATTATGAATCTGGTGCCTCTCAACGAGCTGTGCCAAGGAATGGCAGGAGACATCCAAACCCTGCCGCACTGGTTTGGAATGTCCCCTTTTTACATGGAGCCTCAGGAAAACCTCGTGGTATCAAGTGAGGATCTGCGTTGTTTTTTCTACACTCTATCCCTGCCAACCTGCTGGTACCCGTTCCTATGCTTCAACAAGCCCCTTCCTCCTGCCCTGGTGCCACCAGAAATGCGGGGCGAAGTGTGCTATCCCTGTTCAAAGGTACTACCTATGGGCTTTTTGAACAGTGTAGGAATTGCTCAACACGTGCATCGGACCCTGGTCCTGAGATCGCAACACCAACGCCCCACTCAAAACACAGGGCAGAATCCGCAAAGACAGGGTCCTTCCGGATGGTCAGACAGTATGGCGGGTCTATTTAGACAACTATGACCTCTTGGAGCGATATCCCCGAGAAACACTGTTGGAAGATACGGAGGAGGTGGCTCCTGAGATCCTCGCTCTGAGAGAGGAGTATCTGTCGTGGGGACTCCCGCGGCATCCGGGGAAGGCAGTGAGCCGCCAAGCAGTGGCGGAAGTGCAAGGCGCAGTGGTAGACGGTGTTCGGGGTCTGGCGTACCCTAAGGGTCAAAAGCTGTCCAAGTACATCACGATCGCTCATCACCTCATGGAGGAGACCATGGCCACTCAACGCCAGATGCAGGTTGTGTGTGGGGGGCTTGTTTATTTTTCCACTTTCCGTCGACAGTTGCTTGGAGGTCTCAACGCTTGTTGGGCGTTCATCGAGTCTTTCAACGTGCGAGGACGTCACCGGCTGCCGATCCCAAAGGGTGTCAAGTTGGAAATCCGCCGTTTCCTTTGCCTCGTCCCATTGTGCAGGATGAGCTTCCGCATGGCATTGAACCCCCGCGTTACGTGCAGTGATGCTTCAGAACACGGAGGGGGAGTTTGTGCTGCTACAGGTCTGACGAGGTTTGGGGAACAGGTGGCATGTGGAGGCATCACAGGTGAGATGCAAGGTCACCGTGGCGGCCGCATCTTGAGCGTTGGACTGTTCGATGGCATAGCCTCTTTGCGTGTCGCGCTTGATCTGCTGGGTTGCGATGTAGCGGGGCATATTTCAGTGGAGAAGGACCCTGGAGCCCGGCGGGTGGTGGAACACCACTTCCCTGGGACCCTGCACTACCAGGACATCGTCAAGATCGAGGAGAAGGACATTGTGTCGTGGTCGCTGACTTTTGGTCAGGTGGAGATGGTACTGATCGGTGCGGGACCACCATGTCAAGGCGTGTCAGGATTGAACAGCCACCGTAAAGGCGCCTTCCAGGATGAGCGTTCCGGGCTGTTCACCCATGTGAAGCGGGTCCAGGAGCTCGTACAAAAGCATTTTGTCTGGGCTCAGGTCCATACATTGATGGAAAGTGTTGCATCCATGGACGAGGTGGACAAGCTCGTCATGTCAGGTTCGTTCGGGGATGAACCCTGGCGCTGCGATGCTTGACAAAGGCAGGAAAGCGAGCCGGTGTTCAGGAGAGTGTCTCAGTCACCCATGATACTGCCTTTAGGTATGTACAGCATTGGTCCGAGCTTGTGACAACACACCAGAAACTATGTCCCTCGCCACCTCGCTGGCGTAAACTCTTTAAACAGTGCATCGAAAGTCTCAACCTTCAGTCTTTAGAACTGCGACCCTACTCTCTCCGGAGGGGGGGGCGCGACATGGTGGTTTTCCCAGCACGGGAATTTGGACCGGGTCATGGTCCTAGGACGGTGGCAAGCGCAGAAAACTGCGCGAATGTACCTCAATGAATCCAGAGCCATTTTGGCAGAGATGCAACTGGGGCCCTTAGAGAAGACCATTGCACCCTATCGATGTTTTTTCATGAATGCGACCCCTAGGGATTTTAAAACACTTGAGCCGTTGCAGAGCAACAGGCAGTCCTCGAAACGAGGCCTAGGGGGACGTGGAAGAAAGACCCAAATTTCAAAGAAACCAGCGAAGAAATAGCGAAAA
>CAXAMN010004991.1:15056-66466 GCA_963970005.1 Durusdinium trenchii | reverse complement strand
TTGTCTTTGCTGCATGCACACTTCCACAACCGTCCTAGCCTTAATTCTTTTTGCCTCCTATATCGGGGAGGCATGTGTGTGTGTAACCCTTGGAACCACACAGATCCTGTAGGAATGTGGTTTGGAAACGTTTCATTGCAGGGGGACCATCCATGTACCGTGACGTACCTGCTATTTTTTGTGAATGTTGATAGCTACATCCCACTCTACTTTCAGGCTGTTTAGGTGGAGGTAGGTCGGCAGACTCTTCGCGTTTCGTCGTCCTTGTCGATCGATCGTTTCGCGGTTTTGCAATTTTTGGAACCTTTGAGCTTTGGAGGTTTTTGAGATTTTGGAGTTGTGGAGATCTAAACCCTGTTTTCTTAGGTTTTTTTCTAAGGCCGGCGTGTGGCAAACCGCGTTCACATCAGTACGCATTTCTACAATGAGTGTGTGTGTGGTTGTGTGTTTGGGATTGCTGTTTGTGGTTGTGTGTGTTTGTGTTTTTCTTTGTGGTTGCGTGTTTGTGGTCCGGCGTTTGAGGCTGGCGTTTGAGGTCCGGCGGGGAACACTGCCAGACGACCCTGGCAGTTGAGGTCCGGCGGGGAACACTGCCGCGGCGACCCTGGCAGTTGAGGTCCGGCGGGGAACACTGCCGCGCGACCCTCGCAGTTGAGGTCCGGCGACGAACACTGCCACGGGACCCTCGCGGACTGCCACGCGACCCTGGCAGTTGAGGTCCGGGTTGGGAACACTGCCAGCGACCCTCGCAGTTGAGGTCCGGCGGGGAACACTGCCGCACGACCCTCACAGTTGAGGTCCGGAAGGGAACACTACCAGCGGGGGCAATAGTAGTATATATATATAGATACAATATATGTATGTTTGTATATACACAACTTAGTGTATGTATTATCCCTCAGTTGGTTGGCCCGGAGCAACTCCTGTCTTGTTCCACAAAGTTCCATGCTGTCCCCGCTCGACTTGGGGGTTGACCTGCACAAACTGCACAGGCCCGTGCAGGCGAAGCGATCGCTGGGGAGACTACCACTCCAAGGCTGCAGCTGGGGAAGTGGAGGGCTGAGCCGAAGACTGCGACCGCCAGGTCACGTGCAGTTGACGCAGATCTGACCAAGAGGCTGGGTTCGCGGTACAAAAGCACCATGAAGACACTTTAAAGTTTGGATGTTGATGTGTACCACAAAGCCACAAAGTCCTTTCGATATTTATCAATACGACTTGAAAAAATGGATTCCGCAACTCCGCTGTTTCAATAACACGGTACAGTAAGCCTTGATATTGTAGCAAAAAGGCCCACCCAGCGATAAGTTGTGTCAGATATGCACCAAAATAACCTTGTGAGTGGGTAGTTCCAATCTTGAACACCCGTTTTTCTTTTATATTTTTTCTGATGTTTGCGACCATTTGCTGTACTACTTTGTTATTCGTGGCTCAATAGAAATGGTGGGGTTGGAGTTTGGACCCACAACGTGTTCCTAAGTTCTTACCCTTCAACTCTATGCTGTAGAGTGTGTTATTGGAAGAGGTTTGCGCTTGCACGGTCCTGCAACTCCAGACTGACACCCGTGGGCAGTTGAAGGAAACTCTTTGCAGACTTGACCTTGTTGCAGGATCACCAGGCGCTACAGAGCCGAAGTGGAAAAGGCACAATGGCGAAATCATGCAAACATCATTTCTGGGAACTCTCTGGAAAGTGTTTACAGTAAAGGATTTTTGGCAATGGAGCTATTGGCCAACTTCCGTAGAACACTAAACAAGCTTTTGGGGCTTGCCTAGCCGCCTTGGCCAGACTGAGCGAGACCGGCTTCAAAGATATGTCCGGCCCGGTGCTTGGCCTGCCATGTTGGGTCGTTTGCCTAGCTGTGCACTTCCCATATAAGGTTGGAGCAGCAGGTCTGAGCCTAAGATGTGGAGTGCTTCTGGAGATGCAATGTGAATGTTCGCGGGGCCTGTAGCACCTAGAACAGTTCCAGTTTTATATTGTATAATTACTGTGTATTATATATATATATATAGATACACTGGCCAGATGAAAGTTGCTCTTGTTGACGTTGAAACTCATGACAACCCTATCCCCCTAGAATCCTACACCATGAGACAAGGGAAGGTGTGGGTGGTCATTTGTCACCCCGGAAAGCCTGTTATTACATTTTATTACTATACAATTGAAACGGTGTGATAATTGACCGTCCCACACCTGCCACGAAAATCAGACTTGTTAATTCGATCCGCCGCTGACCTCAGAGTGTTTTGTAAGAAGGCTAACAAGCGTAAACTTTTGTTTGCCTGAAGTATACATAGGATTCTCAAGCCCAAATACACCAACATCGATGGTTTTCAGTGATAGATTTTGGGACGTGGAGAACGATCAGAAGTCTTCTGTCGTTCAGCCACTAGAACCTCGATGTTCCGAATATCTATATCTTAATTTGCGTGAACTCAGATCAGGCAGTGACTTTGATGAAGTTTTGCAGCATCTCAGGTGGAGGTCATGCCAGATCAGCACCAGATGGCAAGGAACTGTCACTTACAGTCGATAAAGGGCAGTCTTTAATATTGATGTTTGCCTTAGACATGGAAGGACTGTGAAGAATGAGCTTGAGAATGTCCAGAAAAAGGCTGGAATGGAGGCCATCTCCTACACCACTTGGGATGATGCCTTAGGTCGGTGACCTACATCCCGTTGAGCATCTCAAATCAGTGCTAGAAGACGGAAACTAAACACTGGCAATAATCAGCGACCACGAGTCATCATCCACTTTCAGCACATATTTTTTGGAAGCATGTTTCGAGAGGCTTCAACGCTAGCCATAGCAAGGTTCTGAGGAGATGAAGAAGAGACTGGAATTCCTCAGCTGGTATGCGCTGAATGGTGAGTCAAAGGAGGAGACGCTGAATCTGAATATGTTTTGAATAGCTTCTTGACAATGGTCCTCTTCAAAAAGCACAGCTCAAAGATGCTGTGCTACCGTACAATCAACATCGAGAAGAGGCTGTAGGTGATTCACACCTTTTCGGCTTGGAAACAGGTGACTTAGTAGTAGACTGCTGTCCTTGGCTGAGCGCTGCCTCGCCACATCGATGGCGCAAAAGGACCATGTCGACCATGTCTCCTTGCTCCAGATGCCTGAGCACGCTTTTCTGATGATTCAAGCAGCTGCTGGAGATCCTTCTAGTGTGTGTGCTTTGGAGACTCTTGCACGGTCTGTTCCACGGCCAACGGAGCTAGCATGGTCAGCTGTTCTAGAGGAGCTCTTCCCCTCGTTGTTTCTGAGGCTCGTCGGCGAGGACAGGAATCACACACCTATGCCAAGGGCACAATTTGAATCAATTTCTCATATTGGCACCCAATGGCCCAGACCCCGGTTGCATGTTGCCAATTGTTGCCATGACTATGACCAGCACCGTCTCATGTGAACCTGGTCTTTGGAGGAATTCTCAGGGAGCTTCAAGCAGGTCTACGCCCGCCGTGCTCGTCGAGCAGAAGAATGGCGCCGCCGCAAGAGAGTGCCAGCAGACGAGAAGACCGAAAAGCAGCTTTACACCGCTTTGCCAGCGCCCACCAAGAAACCACACAATAAGCTGCTTTTTGCCGACAACCGGCAGGGGCCGCTAGCTGACAGCACTTTAGGTTTGAAGGCCTGGCTTGTCACACGCACGTGCAAAACTGCAATAATAGAATACCATAGAATACCACATGTTTTTGACACGTGATAACACATGCATTGATTCGAGTCTGAACGTTTGAATATTCCATGTTAATTTTTTATAATGCCACTGCTATACATTGCTATGCTATACAATAATCTAATTAACGTGCCTGCTTCAGGCTTGCGGCCGCTGTGGCGAGAAGTATACCCCATCAACCAATCGCACGGGCCATTGCCGCTATCACGAGGGCGTGCTGCTTCCATTCGGCCCAGAGTCTGCCAGTATGACCCGCAAGGAGCAAACTTGCAGATCATGTTAACGAATCCTTGTATTATTGTATTGCTGTATTGTTTTTGTTCATTTTGTTCTATCAAATTCTTCTACATGTTCTGAAAGGTTGCACCAACCTTTGGGTTTGACATGGTATAACCACTCAATCCCTGGGTACTGTAGCGATGAAGTATGGTCTAGTAGCTTTCTGTGAGGCCCAAGGAGTGGACTGCAAGTAGGAGTCAACTTCATCGAAATGTTTTTGATCAAAAATGCCGTTGTACAATGTTTGTACTTCCCTTCCTCTGACCTGGATAGGACCAACAGCAGATCAACAAGTGTGGTCGATTCGCTTTGCGAAAGTGTGGCGGGGTGGCTGGGCGCCGATCCCGCAGAGGAGGTCATTGGTCTAAAGGCTTGGGATTGCCTGCGACGCTGGCAGGCCAGGGTAGAAGAAAAGGCCAGTGGTCGTTGTAGGAACCTGATGATGGATTGAGCTCAGCACCATACATGCCAAGGGATCAGTTTGGAGGGCCTTCCATTTACTTCCGTTGCTCTAGGGCGGGTAGTCGGGTTTGCGCTGACGCGTCGCTGCCGTGAGCTTGCAGGAAAGGTCATGGTGTGGGAAGATGTTTGTGTGGCGCCTGGCGAGGTTCTCTGCGCATGGCTGGAAGCTTACAAAACGAGTCAATGGATCTTTGAAACCGCAACTTGCAGTGGAGGTGCAAGGGTCACGCAGCTCACAGTTAAGTTTCTTGCTGTTAAAGAAATTTCTGCTCACTGTGAATACACAAGTTGTGGGTCCAACGCGCGCACAAGGTCATGCTGCTCCCAAGTTGGTTTGTTTGCTGATGGCTGCACAAGTGGCAGTCACAGGTGAGGAGCTGCGCTAAACATACTGTAGAACTTTCATGAACTTTCACCAAAATCCACAGATGGAAGCATTTTTCAATCTGTCAGACCCGCTCGGCATTTCTTCCGGTCTGCTGCTTGCCATTGGAGGCCTTCATAACGGATGCAGCCAATCTTTGTACATAGAAGACCTCTGGCAGGGAGCCTCCTACTATGCGACAAATTGGCAAGCTTGAAGTCGATCTTTGGTGATTTCCAAATGGGACCATTGATCTTCGCTTGCCGAACAGCACTGGCATGCTTGATAAACAAGCGTGCAGTTGCCAATGCAAATTGTTTGAGTAATATTTGATATTTTGATCCGTTTGCTGTCATTGTTTGGTTTGCTGCTGCAACAGTCAGTCCATAGACAAAGATGCAACTGCGGCTAAAACCATCTTAGCATTGTGTGGCAGGAGGCATGTCCCAAACCAGTTAATTACCATCAATGACTGTAGATTCATTTGGGCGCCCGGGGTGGCCATGGGTCTACCAAGCTTGGGTCCAGAAGTGCACTCCAGAATGACTCAGCTGTGTTCGAGGGAGACCGGGACGTGCTCCCAAGCGCATCACCATTGAAGATCGACTGAATCTTGACTTGATGGCTCCTGCCTGGAAGGAGCTGCCCGATGTTTGCTACGAGGGAGAGCCGGCGGCCCAAGCGATTTGTGGAACGCATGGAGCCTATCCTTCACGATAGGAAAAGCAAAGCACAAGTATTGACAAGCATCCCCAAACCAAAGGCCTCAAAACTTTCTTTGGGAACTATTTGTTGGTTCTGGTCAAATGAAGTCAGACCACCAAACTGCACATCAATGAGTTCCAACTAAACCTCAAAGGAGTTGCCAGATTAGGATTGTGCCCTGCAATCAGAGATATCACTAAGATGATGTGAGTAGAACATCAGTCGGCGTGCCAGCGGAGTGCAGACAAGCCCGGTTGAGGTTTCTGTATGGCCTGCGTCATGGCAAAGGCAAGCACACGTATCAGGGCGAGGCTGGGAACTCTGCCTGGATGGCCCTTGACTTAATGCTGTTCTTGCAAAGATCTCTAGAAATGTAGTGTGCAGTTCTTTTTGATATCCAGAATGTTCTGGGTATTGTGCAGCATGAAGTTGTACTTGACCTTTGAATGAGCATCAGATCGTTGGAGAAGGAGTGTGTATTCTGGGTGTAATGGCAGGTCTACGAAGGAAGCTGGCTTTGGGGACAACGCCATGGAAAGGGTGTTTGCATACAGCTGCTTGGAGAGTACTACTGGAGCAGCACATACTACGAGGGGCCACGCTCATTTTTTTGACTTGCTTGCCTGCTGAGGACTGATGGAACCAAAGTGATCGGGTCGTGGAAGGCTGTGGGAGGGAGAGCTGATTTGAACCAACCAACCAACTCTTTCTTCTTCTTCCGTCCTCGAACATTTTGTTCCTTTGACCAAAGGATGGCAAGCTTGAGGGCGCCGTGACCATTGAGGGCAAAACCGGTGGAACGTTGTTTGAAGGAGAGTTCAAGGTGGGGGACACTCACATCATGCACAGTTCGCAAGTTCGCATTCGTTGGCACCATGTTGCTGAGGATTTTTACACATGTATTGCCGCTTAGGCTTTTAGCTATTAAGTTTCCAAAAAAAGTCTAGAAACCAAATTCCTTTTGCGTCCAAGCCTAAGAAGCTACTTACGGTTAGTCGCGCTCTGTACTTAGACCCTTCTAGTTACCTACTTACTCCTCTGCACGGCATACGCCTACGCCCCTGCGCTTTAAACATGTCGGGTCGCGATGCCCTCAGAGTTTGCTGGGCATGAGGATTGCTGCCCAGACTTCTTGCTTTCGCTGGCACAAAAGGCCGGCAAAAGAGATGGCTTTGGGCGCCAAGTCTTTCCCAATGGTGACACATATGCTGGAGGTGCAGGCCTCAGTCATTTCTCTTCTGCCTTCTAACCTTGCACCGCATAGAGATCTGCATTTCTCCAAGCATGTTTGTCAGAGGGCCATACCTGGTCTGCTTTGCGCTTTGAGACTCGACATACTCCACCAGCAACGATGAGCTTGAATTCAGAAAAACTTAGGTGTTTAGTGGCCAAGTGACTAGTCTTGAGACGTCCTACGATTTATCGACGTTGTTTGTCTGGCATCAAGGCTGGAAAGATGGAATTATGCACGATCGGGGAGTCTATCACTTCGCGAACGGCGATCATCTTGAAGGAATTTGGCATGAGGCTGGTCAATTTGTGAATGGGTACTAAACGTGCTTTCAATACTGCCCAGCCTCAGCCCCAATTGCAGCTTTTGTAAAACGTGCAGTGCCCTGGTACCGGGGCATCAGATGTTCTGTTTTTTTAAAACGCCATATTAGCAAAGAAAAAACATCTGGCACTCTTTACTGCCATTTTGTCTTGGCTTGCAGGGAAAATATCACGGACCTGCGTACTTTCGTGGTGCGGATGGCTCTGTCAGCCGGAGGGTTTGGCCTGCATGCTTCCTGCAAGCGGGCCATGGCTTTGGGTGGATGTGTGCCTTCTGCGGTAAGTATGGGAACTTGATTTTATGAACGCACCTGCACACCTTACGCCCCCAATTCTTTGCTTGATTGCAGGTCTACCAGAATGGAGTGCTGTTGACATGTCAGGAGGGTTGTGCGGCTTTCGAAACTAAGCTCCAACAGACAGAGTATTCGCATCGCTTGATTTGGGAGGACTACTTTCTGGAGTCGCAGAAGTTTAGTAAGGAGATGAGCCGCGATGTTATGCAAAAGTGATTTGATTGCAAACAACATTGATATTCCATACTTGGATGTCTATTTGTTGGATTGGCTTGAATGTCTCATAATGCTTTCCTGAGGCATACAGCTCTTTGGGAATATCCAAAACATGCACTTGAGTAGCAAGACAGCAAGGTCTTTGTTTCACCAATAAATTCTATGTGACCTACGGCATGAATTTTGTTGCTCAAAGCACAAATGAATGCCATTGAATATATACGATTGAACAAATAAATATTACGATAAAATTTATTTTATTATTCAATATTCAATTTTAAAATTAATCAATCTATATATGGTTGTCGATCTAAAGGTCCTAGTCAGTAGTGGGTATGACGATGATCCGGAACATATTAAAATCTCATTTGGCGAAAGTTTCTTCTCGAGTTGGCGAAAATATTTTTTTTTGGCGAAAGATTAAATATGTATTTTTGTATGAATGTTTATTTGCTTTTTGAATAGTTGGTAATAGTGACTTAGAAGTTAGATGAGTTGCGGAAATTAGATAACTTACTATTGCTGCGGTTATTATTATTATTATTACGATTATTATTATTATTACGATTATTATTTTTATTATTATTATTATTACTACTTATATTAATATTTTTGCTCCTGCTTTGGGGAATGGTTTTGCTATAAAATTCTATCCCGTAAAAGGCGAAAATTTAGCTTAAGATTGGCGAAAATTTACTTTGTTATATTTGATTCCTAATCCATTATGAGTAAGTTTGAGTGACCGGCTGTTATAATGATTCTTGCAATTTTGATTTTTGTTGACGCCTAGGAGAAACAAAAGAAACGTATAGGATGGTAACAATTAAATAGAAGATATATATTGACAAACAATAAAATTTCTATTTTATGTTTGCTAGCAAAGAAGAAGCTATTGACGTAAACAAAAATATAACATACATGGCACATATAAATACAACGTGCTTCGGCGAAAGATAAAACGTAGGAAGGCGAAAATTTGGCGAAAATAAATTTTTGTTTGGCGAAAATGACGGATCCCGGATAAAGGAATTTAGATTAATTTCCATATATTATTACTAATATTACGGATTGGGGTGCGATCGAGTAAAAATATACAAGGAATATATTTGAAATAATCGAATTATTTTTTACATTTTCGCGTTATTATTTTTAGGTTTGGTTTTTTATAATTGTTTTATGATTTTCGTCGCGATTCGTATTTTTATTATTTTTTTAGATAATTATATTATTCTATATATTTCGATTTTTTAAATGAAATAATAATTTAATTATTTTATGTATTATATTTTGATTTTGGGTCGTATAATTAAATAATTTTATTATGTTTTGATGCCGATTCGAATGTCGTATGGTCTATTATAGATAGCTTTGATTCATTGTAAGATTATTCGTAACGATCGATTTTGGATTTATATATATATTTTTTTTTTAAATTTCATTTTTATCTTTTTATGTCTCAAATATATTTTGGATGCGATTTTTTAATCGAACATTTTTTGGATGCGCGTTAGCGCTTTATGTTATAATATTCGGACATATATGTAAGGACATATTATTTTATTATACTATTTTATTTTTAATAATTATATGCGTAAATACATCACAAATTTAATATTTATATCGGATATTTTGATAGAAAATATTTATGAGGCAAGATTGTATTGATCTATTTTCGATTTGCATCTTTTAATATATATTTATATATTATTATATATATTATTCATTCTGATTTGTTATGATTGCACCGGTCATTTGCTTTATATTCTCAATGACATTCTGTTCGAATTGCTTTTTGGAATTTCAAAAAAAAGGTCTTGACATTATTGGCAATTGCGAGACAATTTCGTGCAAGCTAGCATTATCAGACTATACGGTGCTTTTTGCAAACATCATGGACATCGCACAGCTTCTTGCACAGAAGCATTATGAAAAGAAATAAATTTCTTTGTAAGCACGAATTGTTTTTTTAAATTGATGGTGTCCTAATTAATTCGATTTTCAATTCTTTATCATAATAATCCTGCTGTTGCTGCCATTTTGCCACTTGCGTGTGGCCCAGCAGAGGTGCAGCTGCTTCCGGGGATCACAATCTTGAAGTCATAGAAAGCCGAAATAATGCTAGATAATTACGGTGAAAAAAAAACACGATATTAACTTTGCATTCCAAAATAATGCAAACATTTTCGGTTCTCATGGTATGGAATACCGGAGTTTTTTCTACCGATCGTTTGCACTGTTTGTTGTTTGCCTTCGTGGCTTTTACCGTGGGTTTGTTCACGAGTTTTGCGGTCACGCTAGAAAGCGAAGCTAAAGCCTAGGAAGATTGCTACCTTGCCCTTGCAGGAGGGCCCAACTGAAAACATACGATCCAATAGCTTATCAAATATATGCTAAAATACTATAATTTGTATGGTATATTTGTACATTATATTCAGGAATATGTTTTCGGCATAGTGCCTCAGACCTCTCGAACAAGGGACCGAGCTTAGCGTAATTCTAGATGGATTTGGGCTGGATTCTGAATGGATTTGTGCTGGTTTGGAATGATGTCTGGGTGTCCTGTTATCCCTGCTGCCGTGCCCGCCCTTGGTTGGCTACAGGCAACTTAGCGAATCGCCAACTGACACTAGACCTGTCTCGGGCTCAGACGAAGTCCTATACTACGACGAAGCTTCACTACATTTCATAAGGTTTCGAGCTGTTCATTTAGGCTTAGAACAAAATAGAATAATCCCGATTGATGAAGAAATCCATTTCAAGGTATTGAAATAATTTGCGACTTTGATATTGGCTCTGCCATAGGCACCGGGCAAGCGGGTGGGTCGCCAACTCACGCCGGATCTATTTGGGGATTAGAAGAAGTCCTCTATTGAGACGAAACGTTGCTATTTAATGGGGGTTCAATTTTAGAATTTTCATGTAAATTTATACACTACAAATAAATACAAAAAATCATAAATATATATATATATATTTACACCAAAATATTAAATCGATATAAATAATATGTCAATATCATTCAAATTCACTGAATGTAATTTACAAAACTTTAGAGCGATGAGAACTATGCTCAACCTATTGCAGGACAAATTGGTGGATCGCCAATTAATACTAGATCTGTTTCGGGCTCAGACGAAGTCCTGTGCTGCGATGAAACATTATTACATTTCATAAGATTTCGAGCTATTTATTTAAGCTTAGAACAAAATAGAATAATCCCCACTAATAAAGAAATAAATTTCAAGGTATTGAAATTCTTTGCGATTTTAATATTGCTTCTACCACAAGCACAGCGCAAGCGGATGGGTCGCCAATTAACGCCGGATTTATTTGCGGATCAGAAGAAATCTTTTATTAAGAAAAAATATTACTATTTAATGGGGATTTAATTTTGGAATTTTCATATAAACTTATGTAATGCAAGTAAATGCAAATAATTCGTAGATGCACATATATTAATACCAACATACTAAATCGATATAAATAATATGTCAATATCATTCCAATTCATTAAATATATTGAATGTAATTTACAGAACTTCAAAGCATTTGGCCCCATTTTTGCATTGCTCAGACTCCGATTAGTCCGGATCCTTTGATACCATCGTTCAGCTCTCAGGAAGCGACAGCTTGGTTGAAGCGTGAATGTCGCGCAGTAATCCGATTGCAGCTCCTAAAGTAGCAGTCCGGCAGGCGACAACCATTCGGACGCGTATCCATTGTTAAACGATCAATTGCAATGGATGGTTGTCCGTGCTTTCTGGCAATTCTAGCGCAACGCTCTGCGATCAGTAGCACTAACTTGTGTCCTGCTCGCCATCCGCGACAAAGGCTGCTGCAAGTAACAAGCAACTTGCAGAAAGTGATCGATGAGATCTGCAATAGAACCGGGCGGCAAGTGCCGTTGTCGTGGCCGATCATAAAGAATGTGCTCTATTGTTGCATAAAATTCATTCATGCAATAAATGGCAGCCAGACCCATGCTCCCTACTAACGGCCAAGAAGGAAAAAAAGGTCCGTGGTTTGTCGGTTTGTCAATTTCTTCATTTGTTAAGCTATCGGTTTAGAATTTTAAGGATCGTCTTTTTCCGCTCTTAGAACAGCGGACCGACCCTAATAAATATATATATATATTGTTCATAACGTAATATATCAACATATTACGATAAGGCCTACTAATAGGCGCGTATACGCGCGTAATTTGGCTAAGCAAAAAATCAGAAAATATGTTTATTTGTATTTTTTGCGAAAATATTTATTTTTTTAGCGGCTTTTTGGTTATTTATTTTTAAATTTAAAAGCAAGGATTCGAAATAATTAAATAATTTTGGATATTTTATATTTACGATTTCTTTAAAAAATAAATATGTTCATATTATATTTTTGATGTTTATTTCGGAAAAACGATTATTTTGAATTATTTTTTTTGTTTTACTTATTATTGTTTTATTAGGCAAAAATAATATATTTATTCGATTGTTTTTCATTTGCATTAAATTAATTTTATTTAAGAACGTAAATTTTTTGTTTATTGCCTAACACTTGGCGACTTGGTTAGGGCCGATCGTTATGTGTAGAAATTCTTTGGAGGGGGAAGGTCGGGAGCGGTTAGATTTTTGTTTATTAGAAGAATATTAAGCACTCTATATGGCCTCCGCACGATCGTAGCGACATTCGTAAAGCCCTGATTTATATCATCCCTCAACAGAATATTGCCCCTTCTAGGGCAACCTTCTTACCGAATTAATGGATTCTTGGCTATCAACCTGAAACAATACATCTCCTGAGCTCTAACCTGATTCCATCTTAATAATTGATTATCTTAGGCGCCAAGGTCGCTTTGACCATAATTGATGTGGATGACAAGCTGCGACGTGCTTTCGGTCGCCGTTATAAGGGCCAGAATCGTGAATTTAAAGTTGGTGAACGAATTTAGTTCTGGAGAGACGGCCGTCAAGGTCAATTCAATAAGATCCGCTGGCTTAGACTTGCTTATGTTGTGTTGAGGGCGGAGGAAACCAATGACAATGTCCAGCGGGTCAAGCTTTATTGGCTAGCCTACAAGACACAGCTTATCCGAACAGCACCCCATCATGTGCGTGCTGACATCCTCGACCCTCAATATGTCGTGGATGACTTTCAGAGTGCGACGAAGCAGCATGTGCGGCACCTCAAATCTCGCGGAATGACGCGGTATTTTGATATACGTCGCATCAATCGTCAACACCTGGATGCCGTTGGTGAGGATGAAATGAAGGATGAAATGAACACGATGACGGTCCTGATGAGCCACCACGGCACCGTCTACGACTTGAGCCTTTAGCACTGCTAGAAATTACGGTTAAAGATGCAACGGAATATTCTCCTACGTTAGCAACGCGTTCTGGTCATGCGCCGACATTTCCACGGGCCATTGATAGGTCATCCACCATCCCCGTCAATCAAGACGCTCCAGGTCGAGACCACCTACTATTATTGCAGAACCGAGTGAAGAACCAACGATTCCCACGCAACATGGAGACCAACACCTGCTGCCAGAGCCGGTGCCTGCCCTGGCGAATGAACCTAATGTAACATTAGATCCAATCATTGCCCCACCATACCAACCACGCGACATTGAGACAGAAACCTTCGAACAGAGACGGGCCCGATTTAATCGACAGGAGACCATCTCCTTTGGTCCCATTCGCGCCCAACGAGTGACGGACATACCTTATGGATCATTAGAACCCAATGCAGCTGCCTAGCCATGAAGCTATCCCTGAGGCACCAGCTGCACCGAGTCAAGCTCCACCAAAATAAGATGAAACCGAAGATCAGGTCCCATTGTCTCAGGCATTTCAGGTGACTTCCATCGATTCCGATGCCTTGCCAAGCGGATTGGCTATTTTGAGCTTGAGAAAAGGGAACGTATTTATTGGGAGGTCCGTGCCGGCCATTTGATCCGCCATCATTGCGTGCCTCGACGCCACAAGATGAGCCTGCAACAACTGCCTGCTAATACAATCTATCTTTCGCCGAACACAACCTCGACCGTGCTCGGGTCATTGTGGTCTATGAGGCAAATGACCGATGCTCACAAACCACTGATGATGGCACTTGCACCAGATTACCATGCACTACTTCCTGGACTGGCGCTACGATCTTTTAGATCAAGGGCCCAGTGCGAAAAGAGTACGCCCTGTACGCCAAGGTACCACTTCATGGAGTTCGTCAAATTGGCAAGATGGTCAAGCAGAAATATGCCAAAGACCACAAGAAGATTAATAAGAGCGCCAACTCATTGTCCGAACGGACGATGACACCTAATGACCGAGCCATGTTCAAAACTGCCAAGGTGAAGGAGCTCCAATCCTTCTTCGACAACAATGTTTAGCCTTCGAAACCACACGGGAGGTTGCAACATCTCGTACACTGACCAGCAAGATATTGCTGAAACGGTCCAAATATCCTAATGGCTCTCCACGGCCCAAGGCACGGCTCATCGTGCGTGGATTCCAGGATCCTGATGCTTGGAATGGGACGGTTCCAATTTCTTCTCCCGCGATTGCCAGATTGTCCCGTTCTGTTCTGCTGAGCTTGGCCGCCATCATGTCTTGGAGCTTGTGGATATCAGATATTGCCATTACTTTCTTGCAGGGTCCAACTTCCGACTGAATATCTTCAGTTGCTGGGATCTGGTCCTGAGATCAGGATGCTTCTGTTGAAGCTTTGCTATGGGCAGATTAATGACCCTCGTGCTTGGTTTTTGGCCGCAATGGAAAAATTTCAGGCCATGTGTTTGAGACAACATCCCCTTGATCCATGCTATTTTCTGATTTGTGAAGGTGATCTCAACCCCCAGCTTTGACTCCACGTCTGTGCCAACACACATTCTTGGCTCCTATGGCGTATATGGGATGATCATCATCCACGTCGATGATATGTTGGGCTGTGGATCTGCCGACTCCAAATGTTATGTAGAGACCATTGAGAAATTCAAGGGCACGTTCATCTTCCGGGAATGGAAGACCGATCAGGATCAAGACACACTATCCTATTGTGACTGTGACATCATGCCAAGCTCCAATGGAGGGCACGTATTGCACCAGACCGCCTACATGAAGAAGGTCAAACCCATCCCCTACGACAAGAAAAGAGACCTCACCGAACCGCTCAACGAGAGCGGAATGACGCAGCTGCGAGGCCTTCTCGGCTCCTTACAGTGGCCAACTACACAATCCAGTCACCCATCTACAAGGAAGCACATCCATTCCAAGCGGCCAAATGGCCCGAGCCTCTCTGCAGAATGTGACTAACAATAATCGCTTGCTCAAATTTGCCAAGGACAACTCCGACGTTGGGCTGAGCTACGACCATATTGGTCCTTTGAGTAACCTGCGTGTGCTTTGCTTCTTTGATGTTGCGTTTACCACCCGTTCCGACGGCAGCTCTCAAGCAAGCTACATCATCAAGAAGGCCTTGCTTCAGCCTGACGGCCCTGAAGGTGCTTATCACGTGCTGGACTGGAGGAGTCTGAAGATTCCACGTATGGCACGCTCCTCTCTTGGAGCCGAAACACAAGGGGGAGGTCAAGCCTGCGACGCCCTCTAAAGGACCTGCTGGAAGCGTCGTGTCTGCTAGAGCCCACCATGGTGATCGACGTCAAAATCTTATATGATTCATTTCATCGAGAAGGCGTTGGAAGCTCTGTTGTGGACAAAAAAATATCCCTGGAGGTACGCGTCATGAAGGAGCGCTTCCTGTCCCTCGGAGGCAGCTTGCGCTAGATGTCGTCTGAGCGCCAAATGGCAGATGGTCTCACGAAGGAGAGTGCGAGAGTCGTATTCGCCCAACGACTTTGCCATAGAAAATTGAAACTGACTTAGGACCCTCACTACAAGGCTGCAAAAAAGAAAACTAAAGATGAATTCCAAACAAGCTTGCAAGAGACCACCACCGCAACCCGCCCAGTGAAGTTGATGTCGGCGCCAACTCCTATCTGCGAGGTCGAAGAGACCGAGGTCATGAATGGCGAATTCCCTCTGGATAACAATATTCCGGAGAAGAATTGTGACATGAATACCGAACATGACATAGCCCATGCCCACCTGGTTCATATTGATGGAATAATCAAATATGTCTTCCGGGCCGGCCCGAGCCATAACGCGCCTTGCGTTGTGCCATATGTCGCCGGCAATCACCTGAAATATTTAATGATGGTTATGTTGTTTTTCTTTTTGCCTTATGTGGCAACGGCAACCACTGAGGAGGAAGAAACAACAAAAGGACCTAATAGTTTTGAGGTAATCGTCATTATGGTGATTACCATATTATTAAGCACCGTCTTCATGTTTAAGCGTTAGAGCGCAACAAAATTATCACCGCAACAGAGATCGGAATGCAGAAAGAAGAAATCGTCATTCCTCAATGTCTAGGAGCTAAGAATAAGAAATTCTATTTAAAAAAAAATAAATAAAAATTTTAGAACACCAATCCTAATGAATTTCAACGAGCGACCGACAAACTACTAGCAATAGGAATTTCTTTTCTCCGGATTTCCATTCATAAAATAGATAATTATCGTTCCAAATATCCGCCAAAAAAGAAAAATTTAATCTACCGGCGAAAACGCTTCCTCCTATCATTCCCCAAAACGTATCCTTCTTCTCATCTTCCTATTCCTTTCGTTCTTTCTTTTCCTCTGCTCCTCTTCCCTTTTCCTCTTTCGTTTTGTTAACTAACAACCTATCGTTTTTTCAGCGTTTTGAAGCGGAATCCGCCCTTCCTCTTCCTTTTCCTTCTTCCCACGCTCACTCTCACTCTCACTCACCACCACCGCCACTTCTGCTGCTACACCTCTAGACCTCCCATACATTGTTTGGGATCTTTTACCGGGCATGTTATTTAATATAGAGATTTACTATTATTATTCAATTTCCCTCCCATACGAGATTATATATCTATATATATATATTGATCTATTTATATATTACATATATATACCATATGTTTTTAAGATATCATACATCAATTATTAATCTTTTGTCATTTAATACATGTTTGATGATTCCCTAATCGTATTCCAAGGTTTATTGTTTGCATTCCTGGTCCTGAGAGTGTCAGAGTCAATTCTATTGAATCAAATATCAAAAGACATATCATATACAATCTTATATTGTCTTATATTTGGGTAGCGATGACGAATGATGCATGTATTTCCTCCTAGCCAACAACACTCTCTATCACTCAACCATACTCAACCAACCTTCTGCGCCTTCACACATTGATCCTCAATTCGTCTGCAAATATTACAGGACTTCTCGTCGCAAACGAACCTGACAGAACAATGGCTTGTTCATCTCTAGTCGGAGCCCGGAAAGAGCATTCGACCGCTCCAAAACACCAAAAGAGTTCAACAACGATTGGTTCATGAAGAAAGCAGCATCTCAAGTTGCAAATAAATAGTTATGGTGTTATGGTGGTTGATCAAAATGCCTTCTTGCTGAAAGGACATTCTTCGCAAAAAAACATTACTTTCGCGAATCTTTCGCGAACTCCATGTTTATCTTTCTCGGGGGTATATGCTCCAGACATCTTCTTGGTTTGGTGGCTTGACATAACAGCCCAAGGGATCTGTTACGCATCCAAACAAACTACCCGAGGTGACGACGCCTTCTGGCGCCTGTGGGTGGCGTGTTACATCTCTCCTGAAACCCCCTGAGGAGGACCATTTCAAGAAAGTTGAGTAAAAATGGGGTCGTCAATTTGGACATTAGTTTTTGTTATTTCAAGTACCTGAGTAATAAGAGTTTGTTTCCATCAGCAATCAGGATAAATTGGGATCAATCATCTTAAGCATGAGACACAATGCTCAGAGAGAAGGACTCCCTTCCACGAAATGATTGGACTCAGTCTTGGTGTAAATTCTCTTTGTAGCAACATGGCATGAAAGCTGTGACATTCTCTCTTAAAAAAGCCATAGTCTGCTCTGTCGGTTTTCAAACGGTCCCAATTGGTCAATTCTTTCACCAAAGTGCTCAGCGGGAAAACCGCCATACGGTGCTTTTCACTTCCAGCGGCAAGCCTTCGACAAGTGCAGCAGGAACTCTTGTCCCGTGACATCTCCATCAGCTCTGAGGTTTTTGCGCCAGAGCCATTGGTACACACGGCGTTCCAACGTTGCATTCATGCAACTGACGCCTTTCATTGTTCCTTTTCTTTTTACCTGCTTCGGCATGAAGCGCTTCAGGCTTCCCCAAGCAGCATCGATGCACTGCGTGCCTCCGACTTTACTCAGCTTGGGCCGAGGAGCACGTCGAAGCTGCACTGCGTATTGTCGTTGCTGGTGTGACACCTGAGCCACAGGGATCTTCAGCTTCTTGGCAAAGGTTCGCCAGCTCGGAGCACCATCTGAGTAGATTGCCGTGTTCTTGTCTGCTCCAATGTACTTTGCAAGGCCTGACCTGTCAATCTCCCGAATCGATTCGACAGGCGGCCGAGCGAAGAGTAACCTTCGGCGTCATGAACTTCACCACCATCAAGCCACCCCGCTGGATGGCGCCGACGACACGCACATGGACTGGGTAAGACTTCAAACAGGCCCGTTTCTTCTGCTGCAAATCTTGGATCTGGTCCGCGTAGAAGATGTTGTCAGGCTTCACAAAGAAGCGGCCGAGTGATGTGGCATCACACTCGATCTCCTGGCGGAGCCGGATCAACGACATTGCCTTCTTGCCTGCTGCAGCTTCACGCTCCGACAGAACACGCAAGAAGTTGTCCGCCAAGTTGTAAGACACGCCGTGTGCATGCACCAGGTCTGTGGCCACCACAGCTTTGGTATGGGACATGTTTGCGTAGCGCACCTACATCCGAAACAAAATCAACCAACGGATCACCTCCCACCGGGTACGAACCAACATCAATTAATCCGTCCAAAAAGAAGGGGTCCACACGAAAAAAAACCTCTAAAGATGACTCAGAAACGGTAACAAAACCACGCCCCCCCCCCGAACCCCCCCCCAACACACCTGTAGCTCACAGAAGGACAAAGTCATATATCAAGCACACTAGATACTGCATTATTGGAGGTTATTACATATCAGGCACAGGCGCCTGGAGGCGTTACCAGCA
The DNA here is from genome assembly GCA_963970005.1 of Durusdinium trenchii. Taxonomy (NCBI): domain Eukaryota; class Dinophyceae; order Suessiales; family Symbiodiniaceae; genus Durusdinium; species Durusdinium trenchii. The sequence continues at coordinate 47,791 of CAXAMN010004991.1, read as the reverse complement.
ACTACCCGGTCTCTAGGTGGTCGTTTCATTCTGATCAAGAACAGCAGCGAGCATTCGCGTGCACAAGCGATCCAGGACAAACACCGCGCGTGCACACGATCCGGATTCTGCGTGTACAAACAAACCGGGCAGGGGTCCACAAAACAGTCCTTCACATTCGCCTATGCTTTTCTTTCGCGGAACTTTCGCGAAACTTTCACCAAAACATGTTGCTTCATTGGTGGGCTTCTAGGCCCAAAGCGAAACAACAAAAGAGTTACTATACAGCCTAGGGATTGCGCATCGCAAGTGTGAGCTATAGATTGTGCAATGTAAAGGCTTGTGAATGTGCCACTGATGACTGACTGTGCCTAGGAGCATGGCCAAGCCAAACCACCAATGTGAGTGAGCTAGAAGCCTAAAGACTGCATCGAAAGTCAGGAATTAAGGCTCCTCCTGAGTGAAGGAAGCATGAAGTATACATAGTTCTAACATAGAGTGTAAAATCAAGAAAACTTTCGCGGACAACTTGAAGAGGCCCTCAGTGACATAGGGCTTATGTCGACCTTTCGATCGACTACCATATGTAAATCCTCCGGAGATGTAGGACCCTTTCCTTTTATCTATGGGGAGCCATTTCAGGATCCTGGATGGCATCTTCCTCTCTTTTAACAAAATGCCACTAGTGGACACATGTTCTTCAGCGACAAGTCACTGCAGTCATGCATGTCAGACTATTCCGATCTATTTCGCCTATGAACCGCTTTTTGTTTAATGCAACCAATTGAACTATATGGCAAAATGTGAGACTTGTCTTGACATTTGGCAGGCTTGTCCAAGACCGGGCCTTGCGGTGCACTGTGGATCTGGCATTGAAGGATCGCAAGCATCAACAGAGGTGCCGCTGCCTCAAGTGGCTTGCCCGTGATCAAAACGCATGGCTTGGTGGGTGACCTTCCCAAGTACAGTTTGGCATTGTGTTCAATCCGGGTGCACGAGGCTAGCAGGCCATCGCTAGTAGGTTGGAGGCCATCGCTATTAGGTACATGTGAAAGAATCTGTGAAAGAATCCGGGTGCACTAGGCTAGATCTAGAAATGCTTACACGAATTTTGAATGCTGCCAACGCTTCATAAGGGCAAGTGCACGTTGCCGTCGGCTTCAACTGCACGCATCAACCGGTTCGACTGATCCTCGAAACATGAAAGCCTATGTCCATGCACATTGCAAAATCAACCATTTAAGAAAGCAAGCTGCTAAAAGCACCCCTCCTTCACAATGCTGGAGGCTGTCAGAGGCTTGACCAGCAAGCAGCACAATGAGATTCCCAGAAACATGCGCAGCATGCTGTGCTCAGCAAACAACTGCAAACTTGAGCCACGGAGCTCTGGAACAGCCAGACTGTGCTTCAAACATTGAGCACAATTTGACCCATTGTTTTTGCTTGCTACGTTCTCGAAACTCGAAAGCAACATAGAATTTGATTGATTGCACTAAGCTGAAACCCTACAACAATCAACACCCATAGCTTTGGATAGACCTCAAGGGCCTGTGCTCATCAACTTACCTCCTCACAAGTAGCTTTGCTTGTTTTCAATGTCTCAGAGTCGGCGATGAATTTGGCGATTGTCAAGCCATCAAGGAGCTTCATATCAGTGAAATCCTGATCCCTCCTCAATGGTGGCTGGGAAGGGGAGTCCTCCCACCAACTCCCACCTATAGAACTCCGAGTAAAGAACTCAGTCTCGAGCCATTGATCAGTTGATCTGGAGACAAGGCCAAACATCTACTGCACATTGATCTGGTGGTACAGCCCCTTCATGCTTGGACTGCCGGAGCCTAAGGCTCGACGACAGGCAGCATTAAAGGCCAGTGGGTTGTCAAGGAACATCTGATGTCCTGCGTTCTCGATGACCAACCTTGGAATGCTCGAACTGCATACAGTTCGTCAGAAGTGACACGATTTGGAGGGCAACTCTTGTGTCTCATGATGTCTCAAATTTCACTGTTAAGCTTCCCCCAAAATCTAGAAACCAAATCAGTAGCGTGAGCTATCCTGCGTCCTAAGTAGTAGCTACTTAAGCTACTAGCTGCCTACCTAGCTACTAGCTACCTACCTCACCTCCTAGCGGCCTACCCCCGTTTTAAGACATCAATATATAATCCTTATATAATTCATCTCAAGGCGTCAAGGACTTTTTGAAACAGGGTGTTGATGGACTCTTGTAGGAAAACGACAAAGTGTGGCTCACCATAACTAAGGAATGGTACACATCGTATTGCAAAAGAGCCACGCTGACAAATGCTAGAATGCACATGATATGTCAATATCAAGATATATGAAAAAATTAGTCACAAAATTTATCTATGCAAATCGAGATGGTCATCTCTGTGGGGTAGCTTTTGCCCAGCTCCCTAACCAGCCAGGCCCCAGCACGTGCATCCATCCAATCTGTGTCCCCATACAGGAGCGTCACCTTGGGAGGGACAAGTTCTGATTTTGGTGGGCCTTGGCAGATCAAGCTCTCTACCATCTTGTAATGGATGTCACCATATTGTCACCGACATTCGCTCGAGTGGAATTGCGTAAGACAGCTTGAAATGAAAAATCTCTCCAAATTTAAGATCATGGCGCAAATATGTTCAAGTACGCCTCACACAGGCTACAAAATCTTCCCAAAGGCCTCAACACAGCTTGCTGATGGTCCACCCCGTCTGCTTGTCTCTGAGCCACCATATGGGACAACACTGGAGACTCAAGGTCTCATCATCTAATTTGCATCAACTGTTTTGCCAATGAGATTTGAGATACCTTGTGCAAGTGGGTCGTATTCTAGACACAATCTAAACCTTACACCCTGGGAGTAGTTGTTTTTCGTTCTGGTTTCTCAATTATCACATATGAAGTACGAAAAACACTGAAATAATTGAAGTATAAGCCCAATCTTGAAGATGTCTGACATGGACATGCCATATCATGCCATCCGCCCCCCGTTCATTCGCCCAAGGACCGGAACTTCGCCGACTTCGCGTTGCAGCTGCTCCACGAGGCGCGGTGCCACCGGGTGCTTCGCCCAGGCCCCAAAGTCCAACAAGGCGCCCAAGCAGCGCTCTGAGCCCGGAGAACGGCGAGCCAAGGCATGGAGGTACTGGGCAAAGGCTGAAGAATCCAGTTGCCTTCAAAAGTTACAGAACGGACAAAGCAACGGCAACTGCCACTTAGCTCAGCAATGACTTTTTAATAATAATGTTGAAAGATGCTGAAACATGTTGAAAGGATGCTTACAGTATGATTCGTCCCATGTTGTCCTGCTGTCCTATTCTGGCATTTGCTTCCTCGAGTTGTTGTTCATTCAGTATTTGTCCAGATGTACGCAACAGATTGCAAAAGATGCCTCCAGACGTACGCTGTTGACAGAACACCCCCAGATTGTCCAGTGCTGTGGCGCGGGTCCTTGTTGGGCACAGTTGACAGCTGTGTTCTTTCATATGCTGCATAGATTTGTGTTCACGTCCGATGTGTCTCGAGCAATCTTACATAAGGCACTCCGGGATCCACGTCCTTCTTTGTGCCATCCAAGTGGTCCTGTTGAAATACATCAGGGTGCACTTCAATGTGTTGTGTTTGAAAGAACATGAAAGAACCACAAAGAACCCCAAACCAAAAAAGAGTCCTCTCGTGTAAACATTGTAGATATTATAGATATCTGACATTATAACACACAAAACAAGTTTCCTGGAAGGCACTACTGCTGGGTAATGTTATGGTATATTTGTTGATTAGGCTGGAAAGCAAACATTTGTAGCTGATTAGACTAATTTTGGAGCTGTTGTAGCTGGCAAAATACATTGGAATAGTGTAGGTGTCAAAGAAACTCCTACCTATCACAACAGTTTGGTGCAGTTAGCAGAGAAACAGTAAAGAGAAAGAGAACTAGCACAGGAGGCATATATATATATATGATTGGTTAGAAGTGTTTTCCCCGGGAGTTCACCTTAAAATATTGATTTCGTGGCAGGCGCGGGTGTCGGAGATGAAGTTCAGATTTCGTGGCGCGGGGGGGTTGGGAGGGGGCGCAGCGCCCCCCCAGCAGCACACCAGATCCAAACATTAGAAAGCAAACAAATGGAAAAGCAAAAGCACAAAGAGAAAGGAGAACCGCTGCCAAAGCAGAAAATAGCAACAAAGGCAAAAAGCAGAAAGACAAAAACACAAAAAGCAGGAAAGCAACAAAATCAAAAAGCAGCAGAAGCAAAAAAGCTGCAAAAGCAGAAAGGCAACAAAAGAAAAAACAGCAGACGCAAAAAAGCAACAAAAGCAGAACAGCAGCAAAAGCAGAATCCGAAACAAATTCCAACAAAACAGTTAAACAATACGACTACGACAAAAACCGCCCATCCTTACAGTAAGTCCCTTTTGCTGAACTTTGGTAATCTTTCAACTCAGGACATGCATCTTGCACATGATTGAAAGCCAGGTGACATGGTGCCCAGCTCTCGGGCGTGCCGAAAGCGGCGATCCATGTACCAGTCTGTGAGCCAAAGACCCAAGGGTCCAAGGACTCGGACGAAATCCATGGGCGTCCAACCTGTGGGCGTCCAATCCATGGTCGTGGAATAATAAAGAAGCTAAGAAGCGTCCGATCGCTCCGTTCGTAGCGATGCCCTCTGTTCCTAGTAGTTTCTTGCTCCTAGTAGCGATGCCAGGCGTAGAAGAAGACAGCAGCACATATAGTTGGAGTAATTTCCCTAGATCAAATGTTGCAACTCAAAGGTCGTACAAGGAATATTAAACAATGTGTGTTGCCAAATACCAATGTGACATATATCATATATCCTGTGCTGTCTATTCTGCAGTTCACGATGGCTTTAGCAAATATGTTCAGCAAAACAGCAACCCCTACTACTACAATTTATGCATCCAAGAGAACCCCCTACCTTTGGTTCCCGAAGCTCTCTGGCCAACTGATTGCGAGGCCTCCTTCCCACATACTCTTGATTCGATAGAAGAGAAAGCGTTGCCACCAGGGCAAAGACTTCAGACGATCTTCGGAAAATCCAGCGTCGGGTTGCTTACCTCGGCGCTCGCTCTTGCGCATCAAATTCAAACCTGAATAGTTAAAGGAATATTACAACACATACATTGTACTGCATATATTCAATCCACCCATGAGTCGTCCTGCATCCCGCCTGACAACGATCTCCTATACTCTCACTATTCGAGAAATCCTGCCATGTCAACACATGCAGGACGTTGTCCAAGAGTCCAACCAAGAAATTATATACACATCTCTCTGGACGTTGTGGGTCCGACACAGGTGCCATAATCGTCATTTTACTACTGGACACTCTACTGCTGCGCACGTATCCAAAGCAACAGTTTTCCATTCAAAGTCCCAGAAAGACTCAAGAATCCTCGACAAATGCACCACTGGAAACCCTCTGACATGTTCTGCAGGATCCTCCGGGCAATATAACAATAACACCTTCCACTCAGACATGAATTCCATTAGGCTGCCCATCATACCCACCGGGCTCGCGAGGATGAGTTTCTCGACGTGCTGGGGGTATTTCATCGTATAGCAAGCGGCAAAGTAGCCTGCAGCATATCTGGCGAAGGAAGGACAATTTTGAATCTTGAATACAAGCAAGTCAAGAGTTCCAAAAACATCAGACTCCATCCGAACAATAATCTACCCTTTGGTCTCTCCTACGAGCTGTCTTATCATTCCTGCCCTTTGCCACGTTCATACAGGAAACTGTGAGTACACCCACGAACACTTACGTACATATCATCTAGCTTCCGCGCCAAACCAGTACAGTAGTCTTTTAGTACGTTTCAAACCCCAGGTTCTACCAGCTGTTGGAGGCCATCGTCTTTAGGTTGGAGGTTATCGCTTCTAGGTAGGGGAGCAGCGTTTCAAACGGTTCTACCAGCTGGCCTCCAAAGCTGTGGCCCAACAAAACCACACGTTCGAGGCCAACAGACTTTCGCCAGCTCTCTATGCCATCCACGAAGAACTGCTCGCAAGCATCGATACCCTGAATGCCAGGACTGGCGCAGCTTCCCAAATGAAGGAATTAGGGTTATTCGGACTTTCTTCTACATCTGACACCTCCCAAAGCTCCCTGCTTCAAGTTCATCTCTGGATCAATTCGGCGCTCTGACCAAATGAATGCAACCCGAGAATTCTTTGCACCATTCCAGCATTTCTTCTCATGACGCCCACAGGCAAATGGGCAAAAGAGCTGAAATCATGAAACTTCTTGAAATCTTGAAATGTCTGCACTATCGGCTATACAAGTCAAAGTTGATATGGTTCCAATCCAAAGCGACAGTTCAGGGAGTTCAGGATCAAGCCAAAGAACGCACAATGGTCCCCAAAGCATCAAAGCATGGAATGCTTCGGAATTGGTCGGAACAAATCCCCCTTCTTTCATCTCAATTCCTCTTTCGTCTATCGGTTTCTTCAGGATTTCTAGGCAGTGTGGGCCCGTGGGCCTGCCCCGCCGGAAAGGACGACCGAGAGGAGAGTCCCCAGCTGGGCCAGTCGATGGCATAGACATTGCGCCCGCTAGAGGCCAAGGCATCAAAGCTATGTGCCCAGGAGGCCGATCCCATGAAGTATCCATGGACGAGGACCTGACATGATTCGGGCTTAATTCTCGCTGTGAATTCCAGAAAAAGGTAATGCCACTAGTCACAAATTGTCACACATGTGATGAAAGGTTGTGCAGCAACGATCCTTTGCACTGCGCTACTACTCGACTCTACTTGTTGGATTGTTTGGTACTGTAGGGAAATCAGCACATGTTCAACAGAATTCATCTTGAATCGGATCTCCAAAACGTTTATTTTCAGAATCGAATGCACATAATTGAAAATACAGTTCGAGCTTTCATCCGTAGCGTACCACTGGTGCTCTTCCACTTGAACTTGGAGATATACTCAGCGTGTGTATGCTTCCATCTTTGACAGGCACATCAGTCACGTGGACTTTGCACTTCGTACCTTGGTGCTTCAAGCGGGTTCCAATGCACGCAAAGCAAGGCTTTGACTACAAGGCCAGGAACACCAACCTATCCGAGGCGTTGAAGGACAACAGGCGACATTGCCAAACTAAGCGAAAAGGATTGTAAAGTTATCCCACAAATCTATGAACCAAATCAATCATGCCATGAACCTGGCTCTTCAGCGTCCCTACCTTGCTAACCCCTCTTGCTACATTAGTAGGATTAGTAATTAGGCAAACTTACTTACTTACTTAGCTGCCTCTTCCTACGCTACCCCTCTCTTTACATCCACCCACATACCGAGCTACCTTCTAAGACCTTACTTTCGGCTCTCCGCAGTCGCTCTTCGCTGGACAAAGTCCAGGCCCGAAGCCTTTCCAGAAAAGAGCCAAGGTGAGTACCTCTCACAGTAGCCACAAAAAGGATCAACAAAAAGGACATCAGAGATTTCCACTGCCGACTGCTATATATTATATACTGTATACACTGTTTGTCAATAACGAGGCTACTTCTAGGAACACTAGCTGTGGCTTGCAAAGCTAACCCAGCGCTTGACTCCAGCGCGCCTGAAGAAATGCTTAGTGTCTTGCAGGCTTCAGGAATCATGGCGCTGGCTGAAGATCTTGGCAGTGGCTGCAGCAAAATCCCTGCAAAATCTCTGTGGCTCGCCAGTTGGACACATGTGCGATGGTTAAATTTAAATGCGTGATCTCACCCAACCAACATGGAACGTTTGATGAGTATTCAACACATTACACAAGTATATTCACGTCGCTTCGCGACGGTAACCGCCCGCACCGCATGGAAGGGGACAATATATCCACCGAGCCCCGGAAGGAATCCCGGCAGTAAGGAACACGAGCTGGAAGGGGGTCTTGTGCTCTTGGAGCCAAGGGAGTTAGTATGAAAGGAAGTGCCTTCGTTAGACCATGTTTACGACGTTCAAGTACCTATCTCGGGGAAGCATACTTGAGACTCCTGACCAGCCACGTACCCGGACGTTCAAGTCCCTATCTCGCAGACACGTCCATTAGATAGTGACGTCTAGGGCTATGTTACGTACCAGTTTACGACGTTCAAGTCCCTATCTCGCAGACACGTCCTTTAGATAGTGACTTCTAGCGCCCTGTTAGGCAATATCTTCACTCTAGTTCGACCTTATGGGAGCTATGCTCGTGAGATAATGTTACCGTTCCTGAACCGGACCTGCTTATCTCTGCTCCTGACCAGCCACGTACCCGGACGTTCAAGTCCCTATCTCGCAGACATGTCCATTAGATGGTGACTTCTAGGGCTATGTTACGTACCAGTTTACGACATTCAAGTCCCTATCTCGCAGACACGTCCTTTAGATAGTGACTTCTAGCACTCTGTAGGCAATATCTTCACTCTATTCCAGTCCCTTTGGAGCCTTCGTTAGACCATGTTTACGACGTTCAAGTACCTATCTCGAGGAAGCATACTTAAGATAGGGACTTCTGGGGTTATGTTCGACCTTATGGGAGCTATGCTCGTGAGATAATGTTACCGTTCCTGGACCTGACCTGCTTATCTCTGCTCCTGACCAGCCACGTACCCGGACGTTCAAGTCCCTATCTCGCAGACATGTCCATTAGATAGTGACTTCTAGGGCTATGTTACGTACCGCTCAGATGATTCAGCTGATGCAGATGATGCAAAGCAGAAAATTGAATTTCTTGCATCCCTAAAGGCTTCAAGATAACAAACATTAGCACGAAAGCACTTTCAGCCGGTTCCAAAAACGTGAAAAACACAGGATTCTAGAGCGAAAATGCCCTCCCCCCCTAGCTAAAGCTATCAGTACTACTTGCGGTACTTGCGGTTCATGCGTGCCCTATAAAACGCCTCAGCACCTTCGGTGCGGGCGGATTTATAGGTTCCTCACCAGACTTGCAGGGCTGGTTAAGCAGTGGCTGCCCAGCAGCTCCGACCTCTAGAAACTCTCTGATGATCTTCGGTCTTCAAAATAGCACAGTAATCTTGGCCGAAACCTCAGGGAATATTGAAGAGTTTCTGACACTTGTCTGCTTGCTTTTTGATCCCTTTGATATCTTCAAATGAGAGCGCAGCCCATCTTTGGGGCTTGGACCGCCTGTCGCTTGGACAATACAATCAGTTTGCAGTTGGAGGCGTTCCACAAGGGCGGCTTGGTGCCAGAAGCTGGCGAAACGGGACTTGAAACATGTTGCCACACACAAAGGTGCAGCTCACAGGCTCAACGCTCCTTGGAAAGGCTTCGCACAGAAAATAACCCGCGTCCCCTCTGCCACACATCTTCTTTCAGCTGAACATGTCTTACATCTGAGTGCTTCGCTGTTTCTAGCCACTTCAAGAGTACCTCACCAAGCGCGTAGCATGGGCCATTGAGACCACAAATCCAGTGTACCGAAAGGGCAACATAATTTCATGTTCCCTGGATCAATGACCATAGTATGCCATAGAGTCAAGGGGATGGCATCTCAACACCCACTTTGCCTTTATTGTTTTTTGTTTTACTTTTGCCACCGCTTTGCAGGGCTACTTGCGACCCCACCACAGTGCCCTGAGCCTCTCGTGCTCGGCTTACTTCCAAGAAGCGCTCATGCCTGGCAACTCCCACGGCCATCGAGACCATCATTTTGCCCGCTCACAATTCCAGATTCCAGACTTATATAATATGCGCAAAACTTGGAATGCTGGGAAACCGAAAGCCAGGGCATGTTCAGAAGTCCAAACATCCAACTTTATCGTGATCTGCACATGAGGGGTCAGGGGCCTTCCAGTTCGCAAGAATGCGTTAAAAAAGTTGGAGCTTTGCGCGACGTCTTGCAAAGCAGAGTGTCCCCTCCTTTAAGGTATAATCTTTTCATTGGATCGTTTTTGGTACAAGGAACTGTTTTCCAGACGATTTGCTTTTCAAAAAGGTGTTTTTCGTGTGAGGCCATCACCAAAAAAGAAATTGCAGCATGTACATGTCAAAAGGCGGCTTGAAGGTTTAGAATTTTAATGGTTCTTGCTCGCTGGTCCACGCAAACCATCTTTGTTTATCATGTGGGTTTGGGTGATGTCGGGTGAGGTGATATCCATGCTATATCATAACCCACGTTTGAGTTATCGTTTTTTTGCAGGAAGGGCGCCTAACCATGAAGTAGGCGGACTGCCATTACTCGTTGTTTTTGATAGTTGAACCTCCCAACAACCACTGAAATCACCTACGCCAAAATCAAGTTTCCAGGAGGAGGGATGGAACACAAGGAGAAGATGATTCCCAACTGAGCAAGTGAACCAACTCGTGCCACCGGGGACCGCCCGGCGCATCCTCCCTGCAAAAAAACCGAGGCTTGAAACATGGGTTATGATATAGCATGGATATCACCTCACCCAACATCACCCAAACCCACATTATAAACAAAGATGGTTTGCGTGGACCAGCGAGCAAGAACCATTAAAATTCTAAACCTTCAAGCCGCCTTTTGACATGTACATGCTGCAATTTCTTTTTTGGTGATGGCCTCACACGAAAAACACCTTTTTGAACAGCAAATCGTCTGGAAAACAGTTCCTTTTACACCAACAAAGTTCCAATGAACAGATTATGCCTTCTTTGTGAAAAAAGGCACCTTGTCCTGCACAAAACTCTGCAAATAAAGGTGTTTATTGCATGCAACGCAGCGAAGACGCGGTGGAACTGTGTGTACATGTGCGTACTACTATTCATTATTCAAATCTTTCTCGCCAGGGCACTCACTAAACACCAAACTTCTGCCAGTTGGGTGGCCCAAAAACATGTTCAAAGCCGCTGGTTGCGTGAAGAAGGTGGCTAGGGCCTCCATATTCACCATTCATGGAACTGCTTCTCCGAAACAGCAATGCCACATTTTTGGGGCAGTGCACAACATCCTCCGCAGCCCTTCTGTGAGATAAGGCACGATGTCGTTCACCAAAGCACGGCAAACAATTACAGTACTTTTGTCTGTTGCATGCAGAGCATCACCATGTGGTGTACTGGACCCTGTGGTGTAACTTTGCTTTTGCAAGGACGCTACTAGGGGCTCCTGGCATAGGAGCAAGGACGCTAGGAAAAGGGCTTGGCACTTAAAACAAGTCGGGTGCACGCATCGGGATCCGGCGACTTGTCTGGGTGCAGCCTGTGGCCAAAGGGTCAGCCTCTCATAGTGGGCTTTTTTGATTGCCCCAAGGGTTTGCAAAAGATCAGTGGGTGGGTTTGGACATTACAAGTAAAGCATACAAAGTTGTGCCTTTTGTAAGAAGCGCTCAGCTTGCTTACCAAATTCACCTAATCCCTAGGAGCATGCGTCTCGGTGAAAGGGTCAAACGGAATCAGAAAGGCGAGGACACTGTTTGATATGTCCACTGCTCTCTGCATCACAAAGCTTTCTTCATCTCTGAAAAGACAACTTGCAGGGTAGGATTGAACATATTGAGCCATGTTAAACCAATCGCATAATTTAGCAACGATTCACTTCCCACAAGCCAATATGCAACAGACTTGCTTCTTTGGGATCAGTATCATCTTCTATAGAACACCAAAGTCTACTCAATTCTTAATCAAGCTTGATGAACAAACATGCAGCCCCTTGAATCAGCACATTCCAAGAACAAGGCCACATGCTGCCATGTTCAAGTACGTTGCAGTGCCTTCAATAGGCTTCCTGCACGGTGCTTACTGCACTGAGGGATCCCGGCGGTGCACACCTTTTGCGGTACATAGAATCCACCTGCATCTCAGGAATTTGAATGACAACAAAGGGTGTCTGCGGCTGGGATTAGCCATTGCGCAACTCTCTCTACCAAACTTAAACTTAAACATGTTTGAGCTGCCAAAATAGAACGCTTGACAGGCAACAAGCCATGGATCAAGATTCTTATCCCAAGCACAAACAATACTTCTCCATGCATCCTTCCTTCCTTGTATCTTTACTGCTCAGCGTGCTCCCTCCTTGGTTCTGTGCTCATAGCCAGATTGACCGCAAGATCTAATTATTCCAAGCAAAATTAAACGTCTCCTTTGGCCAATACCATAATAGGTTCCTTCCATAAATTAACCAATGACTTCATCCTTGATGGCATCCGCCTCCCGGCGATCCTTGGGAAGGTAGTGCTCACGAAATCCAAGCCTCATGTTTTGAACTGCATCACGGCAGTGAGTCCACACCGTTTTCTGGTCCAAGGCTTTGGGACCAAATGAGTGTAGAAAGCCTAGCTCAAAAGGTTAACAAATTTCAACACAGCCACTTGGTTGATCCTTGGCATTGCTTACTCATGCCAAGATTAAACCAGTACAGAGTAGCCAGGTCGCACAATTGCACTCAGCTTCAAACATGGCGGCTGCCTCCTCTGCATTCAGTGAAAGCTTCCTTAGTCTGAGCGCTACTTTTGTGAAGTTCTCTTTCCTGAATGATTAAGATGACCAAAGCGGGACTGGCCTATGTAGGTTTAGAACCCGAAGTCCAGGTATGCTACACTTTCACACGCTTTCATGTTGTACACCAAAACCTCACCTGCTCCTGTTGCTGCAGCTGATTTGTTCACAAACACCCATACAATGTGCATGCGAGCATCCCTCGCTTGGCGTTGAATTCTGCGATCCGGTCACCGTATTCCTGGCCCCAACCCAGCTGTATCGAAACAGTTCATGGCAGTTTTGATATGAGACAAAACCAACAAGCACCCTTTGCATGCGGCTGAAGAAACTCCATCGGTCCAGGTATACTATGCTGTCGTACGTTTTCATCTCTGGGCACCTTTGTGTAGTCCTTCACCCATTGCTGGGCACCATCTTCTGAATACCTGGCCGCAGCTTGTTCCATCACGCATACATATAAAAGGAAATATATATTATATATATACACAACATATGGTAATCCCCCTCCCTGGTGCCTATGCTTTTGGGAAATGGACGCGCTTTGCGCAACTTCCAGGGGGAAGGTACCACACATGTATGCACGTCACAGAACATGTTCAACAGATTTCAACAATAAATCAATTGTCTCGGAGTGTGCCTCTGCATCACATTACTGTAATCAGCATCAAAATCCAATCCAAAACCAATGAGAGCTTGTAAAGAACCTCAAGACGGTACCAAATACCAAACTGCCAAATCGAACAACTTCAGTTTGATGTTCAATGGGACTTCATTGCAACGAGTAGCAAACTTTTGTTGCTGCCTTTCAAACATATAATCTACATGAATTCAAGAGATTGAACGATTTTCTTTTACAAGAATCCTATTCTGATCTAAGGGCGGTAGAGCGCTTGCAATTTAATGTATCAACTGTGCGCACACTTCTTTCTCAATGTGTTGCAAGGATTGACCTTCTTTTGTGCGGCAATTGTTCAATGGAATTGGTTTTGTAAGAGCAAGTGTAGGTGATACTTGCTGCTTAATTGCAAGTTTGGCGCATTGTGGATGTTATTGAAAGGACAAGGCTGCTACAGAACATTTTCTAACACCATATGCGGTAGACAGGGATACTTACAACTGTGCTATCATGATATGGGGCTCATACTGGGAAAGGCGCCTTTTGTGTGCTAAGGCTTATGGTAGAGCAAGGCTTCCTTGATGATACAGGACAAGGGTTTAGTGCTGGGGCTCAAGTGAAGGACACTTCTTTTAAAGGCTCCTACGCTGATCAAAGGGTGGCAGGGCGTTCATTTGAAATGCGTCAGGTTTTGTTCACCTTTCCTACTCAATTTGTTGTAATTAGATACATACACATATATATATAATATTTTTAGTTGCAAAGAAAAATCATGGTCCTGGTTGCAGTGGCTCGTTTAAGCATGGCGGGAGATGTTACAGCGGTTTGCACCTGAGTCATCGGTACCGGGGGGAAATATACAAATGTATATATATATAAAATACTATAGTAAAGTATACACACATAAACACACTCAAGATATTGCGTACTGACTCGATTGTGGTTTGCCACTCGCCAGCCTAAGTGAAACCCTAAGGGGCCAGGTCAGGATAGGGAAAGGCGGTCTGATCATCCTCAAGTCTGAACAAACTCAAATTGTGAAAGCTTCCAAGTTCCAAAGCTCAAGGACACGAAAGACGGTCGACGGCGCGTGCAAGTCTGCAGACCTCGAAGTCACCTGACACAGCCTGGTCATCTAGAGGAGGAGGTAGTTACTCAACATCACAACCATTACAAGAGTTGGCGTCCCAACTCTCTTCCAACTGATTTCCGTAGCTTCGTTGGCGCGTATAGGAAATCAGTCTCCGTGCCCCCTGCTGAAAACAAAAAGAAAACTCAACAGAATCCCTATGAGTCCAAGGGGTACACACACGCACACACTTCACACAGCAGATCTTGCGGTTCTATGGCAAATCACAGGATTAATCCAAGACGGCCCAAAGCTTTCTTCGATGCACCATGGAGGTACTAGAAGGTGAGACTGGACAATTCTCATACTTGTCCTGATGTCTGAGAATTGTTCTATGATGCTACAAGTGCAAATGCAGTGGCAGCCACAAGTGCCTCACAACTCAAAGAGTTTGAAGTATTGCAGTAAGTATTCACTTTGTCATTCAGACTCGTTAAGAGTGGTGTTGTCCTCATTTTATGTTCATCACCATTCTACAATAAACCCGCCTCTTGCAAAAGCCACATCTCATCCCATGCTCATCGTACCTGGTCTGCTGACTCAGTGCAAAGAAGACTTCCAGTCACATTGAGACTGTCAAATAATCCATGCATGCTCCTATAACTGACACGTGTTGTGAAAGAGGCAAAGACACAAATGATAGGCTGATACGTTTTTGCGCATTGTCGCTACTGCCAAATTAGTGTGCGCCTATAATCTCCTAGCCTCGAGTCCAACTTGTTGTCGCAGTGACTTCCTTAAATTGATCGGCTACATTCACCTATTGAACTGATAACGAATCCACACCTAAATTGAACGAATAAAACTGGGGTGATCCAGTGTGATCTTAGACTATTCATATTGCATGCAGTTTTGAAAACCAAGCATTGCCAATTGATTTGGTCTGATTCCTATCTTTTCACTAGGCCACTGGATCTCGGATTTGATCTGCCCTCCTTCGAAGTACTCGCGCCAGTGCCCAGCCTGGCAAGCTTGTGAAGTGCTGCGAAGCAGCAGAATGAGATATATAAACTTATATAAGAACAAATAACCCAAAAAAATACAAGAATGTAGGGTGTGGTCGGGATTGGGCACAAGTCATCCCTTGGCCATCTGGGGTGGGGGAAACAAATGGACAACACAAAGAACATCTTAAACTCGAGCTAATGGGGCTGTAGGCTTTGCAATTGCATGGCTGCAGGTCCAACAGTACCGAAAAAAATCCTAAGCAGCCGAGACTGTCCGGAACCTTGGGTTTCCGCAGCTTGATCGACTGTCTTAAGTGTGACCGTTGTAAGTTGGCGGCGCAACTCTACAGCAATGTTGTTCTTTCCGCTCTCTTTTTGACTGATGGTAAGCCGCATGTGAATATACAGTAACATTAAATGTGACCCCTAAGGCACCAAATGGCTACCCACATCTTTCCATCAGCCAGTTGTGTGGGTCTCTCCGTTCCTGCCACCAGAAAGAAAATGTCCAACACTTTAGCATGGTACGGTATGGTGGCCTTGCGTGATCTCATTGTGCGTTCATCCTCGACAAAAAACCTCGCATCGACTTGGCGGTCACCGGCATGAATGAACACCAGAATGCAATTTCCTTTCCCTTCAGGTCGTTTGGGGTTAGGATTTGGACACTGGACACTCAAAGCCTCAAAGCTATTATCCTAAATTACGCATAAAGAGTAAAGCTGTATTCTCTGACTGCAGTCTTTTGGAAAGAACACGTGCGCAGGGTCCACATTCACCACGCACACACACTTATAGAAATGCGAACTGATGTGAATGCGGTGCCACACGCCAGCCTAAGTGAAAAACCTAAGAAACCAGGGTGAGTAGAGGGAAAGCTCCACAAATCTCCAAAGCTGAAAGTTCTGAAGTCGCCAAAGCTCAACGACGGTGAGGTCAGCACTAGACGATTACTGCGAAACACAGAATTGGAACAGCTTGTCCACTACGTAGGTTTCCTTCCAAGCAGGTTCGTCAATCCGGCGTCCCGGATTGATTTCACAGATGCAACACTGGCGTCTTCGTTGGTGCCAGCAGTACAATCCGGGTGGATCCCTGTGACTTCAAGGGCACGCACACACGCCTCCCCAAGGGGAGGCAGCTCTGACCTAGTAGCGTCCTTGCACCTAGTAGTAAGGCCAGGAGCCCCTAGTAGCGTGCCACTCTAAGGTCCCGGCAGGAGGGAGGGGTAGGGAGAGAAGAGAAGAAAGAAAAAGAAGAAAGGAAAGGAAAAGGTGTTGTTCCCAGCTACGACACAAGCGTCCAAGGACACACCAAGAGAGGAAGAGAAGGGTTCCCAGCTATGACGAAAGCATCCAGGGACACCCAAAAGAAGGAAGAGGGAAGAGGGAGAGAGGAAAAAGAACGAAAACCGGTGTTCCCAGCTACGCGCAAGCGTCCAGGGACACACCAAGGCGAGGGGTATACCTGAGTGTTGCATTCAGGAATACCCCGAAAAAGGAAGAGAGAAGAAGGGGAGGGTAGGGGGAGGAAGGGGACTAAGGTCCCGACAGACTCCAACGAGTCTTGAACATGCTTCGGCCGCGCTGCGGCCACGTACACCGTGCCAAAATGGCTGGCTGCTTAGACCCCTGCGGTCACGTAGAGGCATGAGCCAGCTTGGAATTCAAAAAATTCGACAGAAATCTGAATTCCCTCGGCCTAGGCCACCTTCGCCCGCTCTGGGCACGTACATCTCCGGGTAGGGGAGATAAAGACAAACACCCGTTCGACGGGTCCACAAGGGCCACTCTTCGGGGTCACCCTGGGCTCTCACTAGGAGAGACACACTTAATAGAAATGCGACCTGATGTGAATGCGGTGCCACACGCCAGCCTAAAACCTACGCAGCCAGGGTGAGTAGAGGGAAAACTCCACAAATCTCCAAAGCTGAAAGTTCTGAAGTCGCGGTCTCCAAAGCTCAACGACGGTGAGGTCAGCACTAGACGATTACTGCAAAACACAGAATTGGAACAGCTTGTCCATTACGTAGGTTTCCTTCCAAGCAGGTACGTCAATCCGGCGTCCCGGATTGATTTCACAGATGCAACACTGGCGTCTTCGTTGGTGCCAGTAGTCCAGTGTGCATCCCTGGCACCCCCTGCTGAATTAGAACATTTAAAGTCGCATATTGTCATATTGAATCATATTGATGCATATTGGTAGTGTACACTCTTATGGTGCGTGATGATTGGTTGATTAAACTTCGACGGCAAACGGCCACTGATCGTAAAATAGCATAGGTACTCAGCACATATATAATAAGAACAATTAGACGTAGCTCGCCACACTTTGCTGCTCTAGGTTTCGTGGCAGCTGCAAAGGGATGCAAGCCACAGCTGGAATGTGCTTCTCTCTCTCTCTCTATCCAGGTACAAGCCAGTCATCATCACAGAGTGGAGACAATGCAAAGCCAGGGAACAGCTTCTCTGATTTCAGCCGCTGATTCTCGTAGAAGTGCTTCCGGCTAAGGTAAGGCTGGCCAGAAGGTGGACATGGGCTCAAACTCTATTGATTCAGATTCTCCAGAGCAAATAATCAACAATCAGCATGAACTTTAACATCCAGATTTGAAACTACGTACGAACTGGGTTTCTTCTTGATGGCCATTCCACACCAAAGAGACAAAGCTTGAACACGAACCCTGACAAGCTACTTTGGACATCTTTCAACATGGTCAGCAAACTAGCCTAGCAAAACAAGAAGTCACGGAGCAATGACCCGCCAGCTTGGAGAATGGATGGAATGGACATTGATGATATTGTGACTTGCTGAACCCGGCACCTGGCCCAATGCGAAATGGACGTCAAGCCGACACACACCTGGATGGCACGGGCTCATGGCTCATGGAGCCAAATTCCAGCCCCAAATCTGTCCTTTGCTGCGTCTTGAACACTTCCGGAAGACAAGTTATAGCATATTATAGCTGCTTCTCAACAACTAACAAAGAAATCAAGGTATAAGTATACAATGCAAATTATTGCACCTTCCTTTCGCTTTCGCCGTTATATAATAGTATCGCACACACAATTGAGTTCAGCGGAAAGTGCTCAGTGCTTTGAGGTCCAACCAAGCAATATCTGGCGTAGCTGTTGTAGCAATAATTATATAATGCTGAAGTAATCTAAAGTATCATAAAACAACATCAAGTGAGTTCGCCACACTTGACAAACAAAAACAGCAAATGCACCGCCAACATCGAAGTGCTTCTCTTCAATGACACGTTCGCATGATTGCCTGAGACGTTCCAGAATGAGTTGGACCTTGACCACCTACACAAAAGGAATCGAGTATGCAGTATTGCTCAACCTTGAACATTGAATCAAAAAGTGTCAAACGACACTGTCTTCAACCGATCATTCAAATTTTATTCATCGAAGTCATGCATCTTGCGCTTGGAGGCGACCAAAGTTACATCTAAAAAAAGGGAAAAATAAGAGAGACCAGCGAGACCCCAATCACGATGACATTTCTTGATATGTCTGGTCTGTGTTCCACTTTGAAGCAATGCAGTCTAGTACATATGGTACACGTAATTGTTGTTTGGCAAAAGAACGCACGCAACCAAGTACCGTGCTCACAATAGGAAGGCGGTTTCAGGGATGGCCTCTGTTTCTCAATTCCTTTGACTACAAATCATACAGTAGATCTTCTGATTTCCTGAGGATCTATGAGGATCTGATCAGCACAATCTTCAAAGCATCTAACAACAAACGAAGCATGGTGAGATTCCGAGTAGACTATAGACTTTCGACCTCATCCTCTAATGAAAGTCCACGCAGTTGAGTCCAAAGTGGCTGGGAGACTGTGGCAGGAAGACGCATGTAGGTCCTGAAGTACCTGCAAGTGTGAGCAGGTTGCAAGCGAGGTCAATAGTCAAGTGTGGCCGTGGTGAGATGTGCGAGTGCTTATGATTGGCTGACCTGAGGCTTGCAATGTCAACGGATACTCGGGCGATCCACCAGATTTTGACAAACACAGGTGTCAGCATCCAGCCAAACTGACTATCATCGAGAGGACGACTATCGAGAGGATATCACCCAAGCCTTGTTATCTGATGTTATCTGGACTTCTGAGGGACTTTCCTAATCACAAAGCGGTCGCTTCACTAAAACATACAAGAACTAAGGACTATCAAACACTAATTATTTCACTTGTCTGGAACCTGGTCAAATTATTAACACTGTCTGAAGTCTGAAGGTTCCATCCAAGGCAGGGGAGTAAAACAAACTATATCGTACTACTGTGCTTATTCTGCCCTTACAAGTCGAGTCCCTCTGGTCGACCCTCCGGTTTTCAAGCTTCCCGTGTTCCGGTACACAACGCCATTCCATCCCAATTGTTTCTAGTTTGTCGCCTCTGCGAAGGATCGTGGTCTTGCCCCGCGTATACGGCGTAGAGTTGAGTGGCATCGTTCTTTTTCAACAGCTCAAACAGTCCACAGCTGCTTGGCGCACTTGGGATTTCCATTGTCATGGTATTGTCTTTCCTTGGCAGTGAGAACGAGTGACACAGAAAATATTGGTGCTGCTTTGGGGAAAGCGACTCTGGAACCCATGATGATATGTCCAAGCATCCGTGTACAAGCGACCATCTGTTTCGTCTGCATCTGAGTCATCCTGACAGGACAACAAGTCCAAAGCCTCAAAAAGCATCATAGCACTCATGCAATGTCTACAGCCAAAAGGTGGATTTCTGTCATGAGCAAGCAAGACTGCTGTGAATCTTGATAAGCCAACAATATGCCATATGCGTACGATTATGCGTACGATTCAAAGGAGCCTACTATTGAACCCTAAACATGTAAACACGACATGTCCTTGCACATATTCCTTGCTACTTAAGAAAGTACAAAGTTCTATATTGCTGTGGACATGGGATTCTGGGGACTACTCTTTGAGTTGCACTCTGAGGAAGTAACAATAAACCTACTATTCCAAGAACTACATTTCCTTTGAGAATGCATCCCTGGGCACCGACAGTGTGACATACACAGTAAACTCAGTAAACAGTAATCTAAAGATTATGTCCGAGTCGCCACACCAGGCACCCTGGCATACCCTGGCATCGCTACTAGGAGCAAAGACATTACTAGGGGCTCCTGGCCGTATTACTAGGAACAAGAAGCTACTAGGGGCATCGCTACTAGGGTATCCCAAAGTCCCCACCTCCTCGCTGTTGTAGCCTTGGGATAGCATCACCTGCGCCCAGCGTGAAAGAAACACGCTGGAAAACATCTGTTGATGTGATCGAAGCATGGGGTCTGCAACTCTGCATTGCAAACCAAGCTGTTCAACAAATCGCCTGACACAAAAACGGTCAAAGCAACATCAAACACATCCTGGCCAGGTAAAACGATATGCTGGCCAGTTGGTAAAAGACTGTCGTAACGGCCCCTTGCCCTTGAGGCCCTGACATCGGTTCGATGCCTGGTATAGATCCTGGCCAATTGCAGCTCCTCCAAAGAGCTCCTGCACCGCTTTAGGTCTGAAGCCCATATCCCTTTGGATTGATTTTTTAAAAATCCCGGGGGGTAGACCGTGTGGAGGTGAGGTAGGTAGGTAACGGTAGCTAGTAGCTTGAGTAGCTACGGACGCGGATAGCTCATGCTTCTTCAAGGAAGCTCCCCCCCGCGGCCCTAAAGGCGGCGGGGGAAGCTTCCTTGAAGAAGTGCTTGCACTAATGATTTGGTTCCTCAATTTTTAGGGAAACTTACTGTAATATCATCTGGAAGAACAACCATGCGCAGCACATGCAATGAACGTACCTATGTTGCATCGAACCAAGCTACGTTGTCGGCCTCCCAACAAGAAAACAATTGAAAACAGCGGCCTGGGTTTCGACCCTTGTTTAAAACAAAGGCTAGGATGAGGCACACCTGTGTAAGTCCAGCAGGCCATTTGCGCCAGGCACGGCCAGTTGCTCCTCAACGACATACATGTGTCGTTAGTTTGTCATGAAGTGTTTCTTGTTTGCTTTGTGTTGTTTCTTGGCTTCCAACACGTCTGCATGACTTCCTCCCCCGAACCTTGTGATTGCATTTCAATGGCTGAAACTGCTTAGAGTCTAATCAAATGAATCGTATAAAATTCATATACAGTATATATATATATATATATATTTTTATACACATACACATACATACAAAGAATGTTTGTCGCGCATCTCCTGCATATGACCGCAGGGCTTCACGCTCTGTTTTTGTCCAAAAACATGTTTTGGATACCTGAAGCTCAAAAACCTCCTTAATCACATATACTCCATTCCTGTGAACACAATGTCAAACAAGGTCTTGAAGGACTCCGTGCGCGCGTCCTTCTTCTCATTATATCCTTGCAACATGAGGGCAGCGCTCGGGTGACGGCATCCGATGCTCTGCTCCAAGTCCCAGGGTTGCTGTGAAAGTATGCCTTCTCAACTTCTTCCTACAATCAAATGGCGCTCAAATGCCTTATGATGTCTGATTGTCTTTGAAATCTGATCATTACATCTGATATTTACAGTAGCTGGTTGCATACTGCCTGGGCATTTCTTTTTCTCAATTGATGTGGTGCTTTCAAGCCAAGGCCAACAGCAATCTCATGTGCAACGGAAAGAAACGTCTTGGAGGCTTTCATGCATCTCGGTGCCTTCAGCTAGCTGTCCCGCAGGTTTACAGTACTGGATAACAGGATCTAGCTGAAATGCATGAAAAGCAATTCAGTTGGGACTCAAAGTGGCATGACGATACTCTCCAAGTTTGAGTGGTTCTATATATTCACAATTGGAAGATACATTTCATTTCAACAAGTGGAAGTGAATTCTTCGAAACACTTGTTCCAATCAGCTTGGGAAAAAAGGCAGTGCGTCTCCACACAACTTTTTCATTGGTGTGCTGAGGTCAGTGGCAGCGGGCCTGAGCAAAACATCTTTTCATCTATCATCTAGCCAAACTGAAATAATGCACAATTGAGGCACTCTGGCCTGAGATAACCAATATTCGTTTGCATCTCCAAAGAATCATGAGGCTGCAACGAAGCCTTGGCAACTATACTATACTTGGTGGAAGAAACAATCCCACACTAGTATCAATAATAGTACATATATGCTGAACAAGATCCTTCATGTGTCATGCCAAATTGTTCAAGTAGCTCTTCTTTGTGTCCAAACCAGCTTCTGGCCCCAAAAAACCTCTTCTCACAGTGCCTCTACTGAGTCATGAATCATAGTCCTTGACATCGGGAATACTTCTTTTGAAGACTTCACCTGGCCAAGATCCCAAGTCCAGATTCTTGCAACTACCGAGCAAACCTTGTACAATTACAACATGTCGTGGCCGATGTGACTTGTGCAGGTTGGTATTGAGACTCTACCTATGGCATTACATCCGTAGACGTAGATCACGAATCATGTACTGGCTGGGATCATCAAGCATAGTTGCATCCGGATTATGGATGTGCTTTATGACTTGCTTGCCTCCCTACTGTTCAACCACAACGGTGTGCTTTTGGCATGCTGGCCAGGCCAGGGAAATACACGCCTGTCTCTGAACTTATGGACTTCAGATTTTAGCAAGCATGGAACCAGGCTTTGTTGTGGGAAAGTATCTTGGTTCCATATCCCCACGGTTTGAACGCCAGAGATCAAGGAAGGCATTGTGGCATTCACCAGGACCAGTCACAACCACACAAGTATAGCCATGCACTATATGTTTAACATATATATAATATAATATTGTATAATGCATGTGCGCTCCTGACTCCTGGCATCGCCCCTCAAAATAGGCCGGACGGACGGAACATCTCCTGGGCTGACATCAAAATGAAGCAATTGGGCTAGAATCCAAATGGTACTTCTTTAAGGGCCTGCAAGTGCATTCGCAGAATATCATTTTCCTGGATCATGTCGTTTACCTTGAGAATAGATCGATGCGAGGCGTACTTCAAACGACCTTCTTCTGCAATCGACGATGTTAAAGTGACATCTCTGGGTAAATCTCATGCCTAGGAGTTGCAAGTGCAAAAGCTCTAATAAGACTCCAACTTATCGTTTTTTGGTCTAATAATGGGAAGCTTGACAAGGCCAAAGCAAGGCCCAAACAAGGATTGAACGAGGACTGGGAGTGCCCACTAAAGATACTAAAGGTGTCTCGATTTTCCCCAGCCTTGACTGCAAATGCTCCATGGGAACTTTCTAGGATAGCAATTGCAAGCTATCACTGACAATCGATGCGAACCCACCAGAACTAGAATCCCAATGGATTGATTTCTGCAGATGTTCAGAAATCGACACAATTTCAATCGGCGGTAAAACAGGTTGATGTTTTGCCAAAACCTTTGGGCATGCAATATTCCTAGCAGGCATGCACAAGTCTGAAAGTACATACAGGAAGTAGCCAACTTCGTCCATGGCCAAGTCGCATAATTCTGATCCTCCACGCTAAACTGAGGGATGGCAAAATGAACTTCTTTGTAGCCCCTGGCCAAAAATGCTTCGCCACTGAAACTGACACAAGACCAAAATTCAATGAGTCTATAGCAGTACTGACAAGGAACCAAATCAGGATTGGCTTCTATTTATTTATATAATTCTATTTGGTTTGAACTACGAGTACCTATATAATTAGCCTATATGTACCTATACATTTGCATCATTCTGCAGCATAAAGCACCACTGGCTGGGTCTGAGTGATCTGAGCCCCCTTTTGGTCTGCGACAGTGGCAACACGTGGCAACTGTGACAACCAAATCTCCAAAGTCTGGCTATATTCCAGGGGTCAGGACCCAACCCAACCCACCCTGTTGTCCAAATGCTGCCAGCCCGGCTGTCCAAGTCCATCTTCCACCAAGGCTTTGATGAACAGTCCGGCTATCTGCACTGGATTTCCACCTGGCAAAAAATGAACAAATGAAGCCGCTGCTGTATTTGTGGTTTTGAAGACCTTTAAATCATCACAGATTGCAAAGCCATGTCAAAAGAAAGATTCAAAAGGCCATAGATACGCCACAAACAAACCAGTAGGATTGATTTGAAGCCCTGAGATGTCTCACTGATGACAATCCAGCTGAAACCTCGTATGATCTGAGAGGGCGTTTACTTTTTGCTGCTTGAGTACACTTAAGTTGTATCCTCAATAAATCGTTTCTCTGGAGCTTGCGAAAACAGATCCTTCACAGTAGAGCTAGCAGCTACAGTAGTTGCATGAAAATCGTACTTGGACACAAACCTCTACACCGGTGGACTAAAGTTGGTCAGAATGAACGGCATCAAAAAGCATCGTGAAGCCAATTTTGCTGAAGGAACCAAATGCTCCGCAGCCCCAAGCACCCAAGACCAGCGTGTCAATCGCGCCTTAAAACAGGCCGCTTCACTCTGATAACTGTTTTCCATTTAGTGACGTGACAGTTTGTACGAGGATGCTAAACATGACGAGGCTAGCAAACCCGACCTGGACCTTAGGCTCCTCAGGTCCTATAGGTATCCAGCCCGAGTTGAGCAGCATATCTTCATGCAAGAATGATCGACCACAACTCCAAAGCATGTGTATATATATATATATACTGTATATATGCTTGAACCTTTTTATTATGTATCATTTTACAATACAGTATCTGCTTCTAAATCAGGGGGCTGAACATTCTTTCAGTACTGCCCCCACTCTACCTTTGGATCCCTTTGGCACAATACCAGTTGACAGAAGCAACTCCCCTTTTTCTGAAGGCACTCCAGCGACAAATGGATGCACACTCATGAAATTCTCGGTTCACTACACTCTACCTTGGCTAAGCCCATCTACGTCTAGGCATCCCGACCACTCTCGGCCACATGGGGTGCGTTGAAAATTGTCATCATGGTCCTGCATTCAACGGACTCTAAGCGGGCGGGCAGTGACTCACGTGCTTGCTTTTAACTACTACCACCACACTGACCCACTCAAAACTCCGGCCCGATGGCAAGTACAGGCAAGGACCGGTTTGGGTCTTGTCTACTGTATCCAAAAAACAATGCAAAAAGCCCCTTCGCCACAAGGCCGAATTGGCCTTGTTTAATGTAGGAATGGCTGGGTGAGTTAATGACATGCACCTTTTACATTTCAAGTTGCTTTACGACAAACACAACTCACCAGGTTCCCAAAGAATCCAACATTCTGATAAGTTATGCAGGGTTCATACATATTTCTCAAGGATTTCACACGTCCAAGGAGTTACCAAACGTCCCTATTTGAGTCAGGCCGGGGAGGACAAAAGCACGGAATCTGTTGCGAAGCATCTGAGAGCAGCAAACAATATCACTCGTATGAGCTGCAACAGGTTGCACGTCTGGCACTCTGGCACTTTGCAGACTGTTGCATGAGCCTTCCTTTATCTTGATTTCATGCACCATTGAATTGTTCACACCAGCAAGCCTGGAGGCATTTTTTGATTCAGAGTCTGTGCCTATCTGTGTTTCTTGGTTGCGGAAAGGACGTCCGAAAGAGACTCTTGATATGGGTCACATTAGCTAGTGCACGCACTGGGTGACACAACGGCCGCTCCTGTAAATCAGCTTTTCATCGTTGACCTGGTCCATGCAGTCACCCGCTCTGCAAAAGGTCTTTGATGTATTCGGCAAAACTGGCTACTCCCTCCATCACGCATCCCTCGCAGAAAGCTCTTAGTGAAAAAATATATTTGCTCTCTCAAGGTTCGGCTCTGCGGTTTGGGATTAGTCCGATGCTAAACTTGAGCTTGATCTTAGCACTATGTGGAGTATGCACACTCCTCTTAGGGTCTGACCTTCACCCAAAGGTCAAGTGAAACACCACACTTTTCTCTTGTTTCCACTTGCTGCATGGAGCAAGGAGATTCTTCTTTCCATGAAGCCTCTCTTGGTGTCCTACAGGATGGTTCAAGATTGCACTGCTGCCAAGCGACATCCTTGCTGAACTTGATGTTTGGGGCAGCTGCTGCAACTAAAGACCTGACGAGCAGCGACCCTTTCCATGGAGGCGTCGTCTCTGGTCTGTCTATTCCTCACTGTGGGATTAGAGGCCGGATGAGGATTGAAACCCCAAACATAATGATGGTAGGTTGCTTGGACTGAGATACAGGAATGTTGCGATGGACAGCTGATGCAAAAGATGAGCAAACACTGATTCCAAATAGCTGGTGAAGCGGATCCAACCTTGTTGGATATGTTGTCAGCGGTCCGTCAATAAGATGCGTGGGCTACAACAAATCTGACAAGTGCAAAAAAACACGATTCACTAGAATTATAAGAAGATATCTGCGCTCCCTGAATAGGCACAAAGTTGAAAACAACAACTTGAGAAAATTCAGAGTACGACGATGACGATGGAGATACTAGTTCCACTATATTATATAACTACATATTACACTGAAATCGCGAAACACAACTAAATGAAAACAATGCTTTCGCCTTGCTTCTACCAACTTGCTTAAAGCCAACCATCCCACAGGCCCCACACCCATCCAAGGTGCTCACACTGTGACCTGTTCTGAGGGTTTCAAGATCCGGAACCTGAATGCGAAGCAAGAGTAGCTCATGGCATTTGGGTGAAGGCGGTCGGCGGTAGAAGTCCATTGGCAAAGCTTGATGGAAATGCTTCTCGGATGCGAACCCCGACATGCCAGTCTGGCTTCTGGCTGGATGCAAACAGCACTGAGTAGTCAGAGTAGTCCAAGGGCTCACAAAGTTCTTTCCAGCTATGTTCTCAGCATGCATCATCATTGACGACTACCTCCAAATCAAAGGCTTCTTTGACTTTGCCTAGCTCTTCCTCTCGCTCTGGACAAACGACACCCGTGGCTGCACAAACGACACTCGTGGCTAAACTGGGGGCTTCACCCTTCTTCTGCCCCGGCGCGTCCGATGGTCAGGTTGCCCGTGTAAAGGACGTCGCTGTATTTCCTTCAAAGAAGACTTGGGAGCTTGGCAGAAGGTTGTACACGAGATCGTGGGAAAGCACAACACTTGATGCACCCAAAATGCAGCGATCAATGACAAGCCATGCATGCCGGCCCGCACAACAATATTTTTTGGATGCCCTTGCAATCTTGCAACGACGTTGCCACACTTCATCGTTTCAAGCCCTGAAAGTTTATAACATGCCGGCAGCACTCCGGCTTCCGCGGTGATGAGCAGGTGGGTGGACCAAAAGGGTAAAGATCTTGGCAGGACAGTAATGGCGAGTTTGGGGAACAAAATGGAGTCACGTAACTTAGAGACTCTTAGAGACCTATTTAAATGCCATTCAGCCCTTCGTACCTAACCTCAGGGCCATCCTTGCAACGCACAAACACCGTCGGTGTCTGTGTGCATCTGTGTGCTCGGAACCATCAAAACATCACCAAGCCTTTTGGGCTTTCACAACTCCAAGGCCAAGGCCACTCTTCTGCGCATTTATCAATGACGAGTAAAGCAATGGAATTTGCCTGATGGCAGCAGGGCCCATGTGGATGATTGCTCCACGTGTGCAAACCTCTAAACTCAACAAAATCCTCCTAACCCATTGCTTGCTGTGCATTCCATCTTTGTCTTGGATTATATAAACATTTTCCATACATTGGCAAGACATAGTCCAGTGTTGTGGGTTGAGAACTCTCCAATGTCGAGGGCAATCCACTATCATCAACTTCAAGGCAGCGATCCAGTCCTGTATGTAAGTAGCAAACTTGAGAGACCCTGGATGAATCCAAATGAGAAGTCCTTCCATGTTGTAGGAAACTGTGTTGACCGTCGTTCCGTCTTGGATTCACCTCTTGTTAGCGTGCATCCGAGATATAACCCTAGATCCGTCTCTGGCTCTGTCCGAAGTTTCGTTGAAACCAAATAAAAACTTGCTAGATTTGAGGTGTTTTGAGCGAACTCCAGGTTTCTAATGTCCTGACACAATGTTGTCAAAAGGACTTCAGACTCAAACACATTTGGCCATCGCATTCTGTCCCACACCCCTACAGCGCATTACAGCGCTGTACGAAGCCGCTTCTAAGTGGTGCACGTGTTACATCCAAATTTTTGCAGTACATACATTTCCAATCATATACGCACATAAACACGTGGAATTACGCCTATCCAGCCACGCTTTGCTTCTCCATGATTCAGTCACAACAGCAATCATTTTTGCATATTTTGCTTTTCTTGATTGCACGATGTTGCGACCTGCAAAGGTCCTCTTCCTGTGCGGTGGCTCCATGCTTGTAGCCTCCACCTTGGCTTTCACAAACACACATGCTTCTAAAAAAGCACTGGAACTGGACCCCTAGTGTTTTTTCCCGAAAGCATTGCGAAGGGTTCTTCCGGAAAATCCTTTGAACACTGACACTTCGACACTTACACTTCGACACTCACACTTACACACACACACACTGGAAGAGCGAAAGCATCCAAGTGCGAAGTATGCCAGTGTCAAAGTATGCAAGTGTATAAGTATGCAAGCATGATATGCAAGCGTGAGTATGCAAGCATGCAATGACTATGCAAGCATGCAACAAGCATGCAATGAGTAGGCAAGTGTGAGTATGGAAAACTAGCACGGGAGATGTCCTAATGAAAAAACATTTCCCCACTTAATAAATTCTCTCTTAAAGGCGATGTCCTAATGAAAAAACATTTCCCCACTTAATAAATTCTCTCTTAAAGGCGGAGGGCGGGACGAACAGCGTCAACCGAAAGTGCAACCCTCTGCGGAGATCGTGCGTGTGCGAAATGCAGGCGAGAGTGCGATTTGTCCGGTCCGCGCGCAGCCCTCTGCGGAGAACGTGCGCGTCGAGTGCGCGAAATGCAGGCGAGAGTACGATTTGTCCGGTCCGCGCGCAACCCTCTGCGGAGATCGTGCGTGTCGAGTGCGCGAAATGCAGGCGAGAGTGCGATTTGCCGGCTACCCGCGCAACCCTCTGCGGAGATCGTGCGTGTCGAGGGCGACGAGAGTGCGATTTGTCCTGTCCGCGCGCAACCCTCTGCGGAGATCGTGCGTGTCGAGTGCGCGAAACGCAGGCGAGAGTGCGATTTGGTACGCAACTCTAGTACATCTGCGGAGTATCTGGGGACAGCTTGAACTGGCGACTCTTTGAAGCTGCTGGTTTTACTAGTGAGTTAAGTGAATTAAGAGAGTTAGCTAACTAATTACTAACTAGTTATAAGCCTTAAATTTTTAAAAATATGAGTAGCTATTTTTGATTTTGGTTGAGATTGAAATATAAAAAACCATCACCCAAAAAATAAAAATAAATGCCAATGTCAAACAAAATGAACTTTTCGAAACTTGTTTTATTGATCTGAGCCTGTATATGTTTCAGGAAGCTCCAACTTTTTTTGGCCATGAATGGGTTCACCATTCATGTTTTTGTGACAGGGTTGCATATGAACCAAACATCACAAAGGAAATTGCATTTTTCATGAACAATATTGTTGCACAGCAGCAGCTGGAACAACTGGCGACTGTGAACTTGAAAGTTGAAGTTTTGCATCAAAAGTACAAAAATAACAGTGACTATAATGTCGAAGAGGGGCTTCCAAGCAGGAGCTTGCACAAGCTTTGCTGGTGAACAAATGAGCTTGCACAAGCTGAAACCTTGAAACACCATTTGAGCACTAACAGTACCCCAGCCCTGACACCTGCAACCATGTTTTTTCATTCTGGCAAGAGAAAGGTGCTGGAGTCAAGCACACAAAGCTGCCATCTTGGGCTTCTGTGTGGACCACTGGCTGCAAGATTCTGTCAAGAGCCATCAGCTTCAGCTGACCATGTGCTGCTTGCCACTTGCTGGACTGAGTTCCTGCCCTTGTCCCTTTGAAGGTCAGCTCATCAACAATGCAGAAATGAAGATTGTGTATAACCAGGAAGTGTTTCACTTTCCCACATCCCCAGAAGCTACTGTTTGCAATGGTCGGTTGCAGCAAAACAACATCACCTGCCTTGCAGGTTGTACCTGTTTGCAGGACACAAGACCTGGAGCACTCCATGCCTTTCCAAAAGACACCTTCTTGAACCAAGGTGCTCATTAGCTTCTTAGTTGGCTGTCGAGGCTCGACCACATGGCTTTGTGTGCTGAAAAGATCTTTATCCTTGACCAGAGTGTTGACATGCTCCATAGTGACAGCTGTAAGAAGTCCTTTCTCGTATGTTTGTAACTTGCAGTGAACA
This sequence comes from Durusdinium trenchii, assembly GCA_963970005.1. Taxonomy (NCBI): domain Eukaryota; class Dinophyceae; order Suessiales; family Symbiodiniaceae; genus Durusdinium; species Durusdinium trenchii. The sequence goes on along the minus strand of CAXAMN010004991.1, from coordinate 17,558 downwards.
CTTCCAAATTTCCTGGGTTGCTGATGCTTTCTTTCAAGAGCAAAACAAGAGGGAAGCTGGGACCATCTTCTCAAACAATCTGGCAGGTGCAGAGCCCAGTGTTGTTTAGGCTTCATGCCATCAGCAAAACCAGCTGCAACTGTGGACTGCAGTGCTTGTTCCACTAAGGACACAAGCTCCCTGGGTGAAGGCTGTTGCAAATGAGGGATACTGACCAAGAAATCCAGAAGGTTTGCCCAAGCGATGAAGCAAGCACACTGCTCCACCATCACATTGTGTGCTACAAACATCACTTGCAGAAAGTACTGCATGAGCTTGTAGATGCTGAGCATCTCTGAAGCTGAGCATTTGAACGTTCCAGCTTTCTTGGAACTTGTCACAGCCTTGGCATCAAACAATTTGCAAGGGTTGCAATTGTAACCTTTGGGCAATTGCCACAGCTGAATCCATGAGGCCAAAGTCTGCCACACTTTGACTGAGCTGGGAAGTGATTCAAGCACTTGATGCAAAATGTCATTCAAGACCCCATGGCTTGTCAGTAAATGCATGTAATCATAGCAGTAAAGAGATACTGGTTTGAGCAGTCCAGCTGATAGCAGTGTATCACTGCTGAGCAGCGCATGGTGGTTGTAGCTCAAGCCACTGGCCTGTTGGAGTTGTTTGAATTCTGCCTGGGTTGTTGTAGCAACCTTTTCCTTCAGCCTTGTCCAACTAGCAATGATTTCCTCATCGGTTGCTATGTGAAGCTGCTCATACTTGAGGAATTTGCTGAAGATTTTGGCACTTTCTCCTTCTGTGCTTTCTGCATCCCTCAAGCTGAATATATTGTTGCATAGGAAGCATGGCTTGCTGCCAATGTCTTGGCGATTGGCCCATACCTGCTTGTGGGCACTGCCATCCTGGAGAAGCATTCCCAGGGAAAAATGTAACCTTAGATTCCCCTTGGATGATTTGAGCAACACCCCAGTGGTGGCAGTTCCATCACCAAAAATGCGCTCCAAAATGTGTCTAAAGACTTGGCTGTATCCAGCTTGCAATGTTGCAACCTCTGAAGATCTCAGGATGGAGATGCAAAACCACAGATCTGATCTACTCAGCAAATGTCCAAGCTCCAAGAATGAGATGTAAAAGCACCAACATTTCCTGGAGGTACTGTTCAAAATGTTGCCAGGGTGAACTTCATCGGAATAACACACAGCCTGCCAGGGAGCTGCAAGAGAACTAGGCTGCCTGGCATGTTTGTCCAACAGAAAGTCTGTGAACTCTCCTGCTTGGTTGAAGATGCCAGAGAGCAGAGACAAAAAGTTTATGAACAAGAAAGCCACCTTCTCATTGTTCAGAGTGGTGGCTTGCACACTCTGAAACAAAGGCCCATACATACTCATCGAGTGATCCTCCAAGAACTGTTTTGCTTCATTCCAAATTGAGAATCTACTGTGCTGTCCTGGCAATCCACCTTCTGCAATTTCCTTGCAGATTGCTGCCAAAGCTGTTTGTGTGCAAAAGGGGACTGAGGCCCTCAAGTCTGTGATTTTCCTCTTCTTAGAAGAAGATGCATCAGCAGCCATGGTTGGGCAAATATATGGCTATAGTAAACAGAAAGCAATTGATGAAAATGCAGTGAGACATTCTGTTTTTATGGATGATAAAGGGAAACCTATGTGCACTATATGAACCTGATTGCTTTGTCTTTGTGTTGTAGCTTTTAGGAGGTAGTGATGAAAGTGGAACTACCAAAAATGAATTCACTGTATGTGAAAATTGTTTCAGTAGTTAACTCTATGGAGCCTGTACTCCAGGACAGAAAAAGTGATGTGGATGTGGAACTTGTTGAATAAACCAAAAAAGCCTGCGCAGGCTTGACAATGGAGCTTGCACAGGCTCAGTGACAAGTTCAGCCTGTACTGGCTTGTCGATGGAGCCTGCGCAGGCTCAGTGACAAGTTGAGCCTGTAGTGGCTAAGCTATGTCCTTTTTTCCAACACCTTGCACATGGTTGAGCCTTCTATTGGGCTTCCTCAGCATCCACCTTGGCAGCTATCCTCTCAACTGCTGCCCTTATTTGCTCCTCAGTGAACCTCATGTTGCCCTGGCAGTTCCTCACAAACTGCTCTGCTGAGTACCATGTCTGCCAGCCTGACAAAGGTTTGGGCAAACAGTTTGTGAGGCAACCAGATATACACAACACAGAAAGTGTTGTTGAAACATGTTGAAACCAACAAGCTGACAACTAACACTTTTGGTGCAAGCCCAAGCCTCCTGGGTTCAACCTCACATACCAATAGGTCTTTCGACCTCTGGCATCAACCCATGACTTGAAGCAAGCAGTTGCAGAAGGAGATGCAAGAGGCATTTTCCTTTCTTTGAGCCTTCACAGGGCTGCCTTGAAAAAGAATCATTGTGGAAGAAACATTCAAAAGCAGCCTTTGAACAATGGTTCTGACAACTTGAAGCAAAGCCTTCAAAGGCTGTGTCCAACATGAGCCTTCAAAGGCTGTGTCCA